>JARKHS020005871.1:0-127886 GCA_030143305.2 Amblyomma americanum | reverse complement strand
GTAGAAACCTCCCGACTGTGAGCAGCCTCTGGTTCTCTTCCTCTCCTTGCCTCCACGTTACCCTCCCCCCTTATTCCTTCCCTCCACATCTTCCCTCGTTCCTCACGCTAGAGAGTTCGGCGCAGAATCTGGTGCCCCGACAGACGTCGCCCTTTCCCATCCACTCTCCTCCCGAGAGAAGAGAGCGAGGAGGAAGCCGTCGGCAGCCGAGCGACACTAATCTCCATCAGTGAAATGGATCCTCGCTCGAAGCGGCTGCGGCGGCGGCGCGCCGCCTTTTAATAAAGCCGCTCGATCGAGGTTAATCCGCGCCGCCCGCCCCCGCTAATCGGCTCGCCACGCTCGGCCAAGTCGGGGTCAATAAGCCGGCGGCGTTATGGGCGCCTCGTCCTCCCCCGGGCCACCACAAAAGCGCCCCGGCCGCCTCAGGAACGCGGTGCACGCCATGCGCTTCGAATGCGCCGTGGGACACGTCACGGGCTCGGTACGCGAGTTCCAGCGCGGCCGCCGGGGACAGCTGCGCGTGGACGAGCAACGCCTGACGTTGCTCTCTTCTCGGGACGCCGAAGCGATGCTGCATTGCGAAAAGCACGCTGTGCGAAGAGTCACTCGTGTGGGTCGCGTGTCTTTCGAGTGCGCTGCGACGCTCACTTCAAGTTCTGTTCACTTTTTTTTTTTTGCAATAGGAGAAGAGGGCTACACCATGCGATGTATCGCAGTGAAAGCGGATGTTCTGACTTCTGCTGCATGGGACGGCCGGTGAGACTGTGAAATGGGAGAGCTTAATTCTGGAGTGAGAAGTGGTATATACGAAAAGGATGTGCGCTGTCTTGCAGCTATCACTGGCCATCCAGTCCGTTACGCGCACGGTACTGGTGCCGGTTGAGGAATTTTGAAAATTGGTTTTTGGGGAAAGGAAATGGCGCAGTATCGGTCTCACACTATATCGGTGGACACCTGAACCGCGCCGTAAGGGAAGGGATAAAGGAGGGACTGAGAGAATAGAGGAACAAAGGTGGTGCCGTAGTGGAGGGGTCCGGAGTAATTTCGACCACCTGAGGACTCATTAACGTGCACTGACATCGCACAACACACGGGCGCCTTAGTGCTTCGCCTCCATCGAAACGCTGTCGCCGCGGTAGGGTTCGAACCCGGGAACTCCGAATCGGTACGTAGCCGAGCGCCCTAACCACTGAGCCACCGCTGCGGGTTATGAGGAATTTTATGAATCAATTTTCTCAATACTCAAGTAAGGCATGAAGTTGGGCTAGTTGGTTCTTGGAATCAGTCATATTAAAACTGCGCGAAGAAGACAGAGCAACAAGAACACACACTGCGCCTTGTGTGTTCCTATTCGTGCCCCTTCTTGCTGTCCTGTCTTCTTCGCACAGTTTTAGTATCACTGATTCTCAATACAGCGTTAATATATTATCTGCAGTAGCAGCCTAATTACGTCTGCATCAAGACAAAGGCCTCCTCGATATTCGTCCAAATACGGCAACATTATTCCTGCAAACTTAATCTTATCTGCTCACCTGTCTCGCTGCCACCCCTGACACTTGACCTCAAGTTTGTTACCGGACCAACTCTGGTCTTTTCCTGTAATTTTTCGTTACACCTATCATTTTATTTTTGATTACTCTTTGTCATTGTTTCTAAATACATGTACAGCATGAGCAAAGTGAGAAGCGGATAACAAGGAATTGATTAAAGATAGCGTGTTTAACCTGTCTGCGTGCTTTGGCATGATATCAGTCAAGTAGGAGGGATCCCTGTTTAATGATCACTGAATGTGTTAGTCTGGTAATCTACCTGTCAGGCCACTTCAGACAGGTTGATAAAGAAGAGAAACACACTCACACACAACTCACAGACACACTTACGTAATAATTAATAATAATAATTGGGTTTTGGGGAAAGGAAATGGCGCAGTATCTGTGTCATATATCGGCGGACACCTGAACCGCACCGTAAGGGAAGGGATAAAGGAGGGAGTGAAAGAAGAAAGGAAGAATGAGGTCCCGTAGTGGAGGGCTCCGGAATAATTTCGACCACCTGGGGATCTTTAACGTGCACTGACATCGCACAGCACACGGGCGCCTTAGCGTTTTTTCCTCCATAAAAACGCAGCCGCCGCGGTCGGGTTCGAACCCGGGAACTACGGATCAGTAGCCGAGCGCTCTAACCACTGAGCCACCGCGGCGGGCACGTAATAATTGAAATGCATATTGTGACGTCCTCCATGGCGTCTTCCTGTAAAGCGTGCTTCTTCTTGCACGTTTGTGTTTGCGGTGAAAACTACTTTGACATTTCTGCTGCGGTGAAAACAACTTTAGCATTTCGTGCTGAGCGACGTTCCCAACTTTGGATATTGAATACAGAAAATTATCAGCGGTTGCTTACAACGTCGTTTGTCACACGGGCACGGTGACGACAGCAGTGTACCGGAGGAGAACTTAAGCTTCGTTTTTGTACCTCATGTTTCTCACACATACATGCTCGATGGTGACTAGAGCAGTTGACGTTGACCATTTTCTCGAGATAGTTCTGCATGTGGGTCGTTTAGGGCTCCGTGACTCTACGACCTGCCGGTAGTCCAGGTCATGTCTGAAAATATGAAAGTGCTTCACGGTAAAGTGTTTTCTTCTTTAATAATAAGCTGACAGCATGCCGTCGCGAGGGCCCGGAAATTTATCGAGCCACTAGGCTCTTGACGGGTAGGCTCTTGACGGGTAGGCTCTTGACGGGTAAGTCGTACAGAATCTTTTTTTCCTTTGTGGTAGACATTGACTACACTCGCGACATATAACTTTTCAAGAAGTAATTATCATAAATTAATCATTTATAATTACTGGCGCTATTCTTGTCAACGCAACATTGCGGGCCACGAAAGACGATGTATAGTTGAAGGCTCCAGATTTGATTTCAGCCACCTGGCGTTCTTCGACGTGCAGCGAAATTCAGCGCACGGAAAAGTGCAGCCGCCGCAGTCAGGAGTCGAACTCATGACCTCGAGCCCAGCAGGCGAATGCCATAGCCACTGAGCCACCGTAGCGGATTAATCTTTCGTCTCTCAAGTGGTTCTACAGAACTGATATCGTCTGAAAGGTATGCATTTTTATTCCACGTAAGCTCACCATGTTTGCGAAGGTCGTTTTGTTTTTCAAGAGCCTCTTGAAACGCCTGCGTACAAACGGGGCAGGGAAGATGGGATGCTTGACAACATAAATCAAAACAAAAATAAGGATGATTGGTAGGGGAACATCAGTCCGGTAGCTAACGTTTCGACAAGAGAGCTTTTCTTCATCTGGGCGAAGATGAAGACTTAGTAGGCATGTTTCCCACGAGGAAGGAAGCAGGTGCCAAACTCTTCAGGTTGGTTATTTAGTTTTTCGGGTTGCAAGGTAGGGGGAGAAAGTTATTCGTACTGCAAGCCACAGATGTCGATGTGGAACCTAGTGTTCCTTCTTTAAGGAGACACTTATAACACCTCCATCAATCCTGCGTTCCTAGTAAATCCTCCTCCTGTAGTTTTTTTTTTCTGGTTATATTGATGTTTATCCGTCAGCAAAAGGCTAATTTATTGCCGAGAAGATTACATTTAAAGATTGTCCTACCACTTTATTCAAACTTGCGACGTCTACACCAAAAAACAACTCCGTGATCACTGTTTTGAAGTGAATGGCAGTGTAGCATTTATATGAAGCCTCTGGGATCGGCGACCACAACAAAATCGGCCGGGAGTGGAGACACATGTATCTCATTATTTTACCCTTTTTTACCTTGTAAAAGCTTCGTTTCCGATGTAACACAACTCTTTGTTGTTAGACTGCGGTAATCTTTCGATACAGGCCAACTTCAATGTGCTCTTGTCATTCTTTTAAAGCCACCTTGGAATAATTCTCCCAACCCGCGCGTTCTCCGCTAATTTTAAATCGCAATGATTCCCGCTAAGGAGACCACACGTGCGTGCTAACGAATCCACTTCCATGCGCACAAGCCTTGCGCATGCGCATAAGAGCACCGGAGGTCGGAAGCGAGAGTAACTGCGCCACATCGTCCGTGGTCGCCACCACTCGGTGGCGCTAGTGACCGTGAATAACGAGGCTCACCGCATCGCAAAATACGCGTGCACCACGAGCGAGAGAGAGAGAGAGAGGGGGGGGGGGGGGGCGTTGTTCCCTGCCCTGCGTAACACGCATAGTGGATCCCCCGTGCGGAATCGAGAGCACCCCGTTCGTATGCATATTCGACCCGACTGAACCCTCTCGGATCACCCCCTTCTTTTCCCGTTCAGCGGATTCTAGTACGCATGTGATGCAGGTAGGAAAACCCGGCTCCGCTCTCTTGAGGGGCAAGTGCAGCGCGAAATCCAACCCCGCGCAGGGCACGTGCGGGTGTTCGGTCACTAGCTTGAAAGGGGGCGGCTGTGGAGGCCGATATCGCTTTTCACAACCCTTCCGGACTGCTTCACCGCAAGGCTTTGCGACAGGGTTGCGCGTGTGTGTGGTGCCGCTGGTTTAGGAACCGCAGCGGGTGCGTTACGAACACTGTGCGCTGGATCGGACCAAAGCTTTGGGTGACATCTTGTAACGATTGTTCCCTCGGTTCACTGTTTTATCTAGGTTTGTACAGTTTGTGACGTCACGGGTGATTGTTAGCCGGTAATGTTTCACTGGCTCACTGTAATGACCATGCATGGAGTTTCTCAAAATTACGTGTTGTGGTGGTGGTGGTTTAACGCGTTTATTAAAACAAGCCTTATATTGTGCCAGGGTCCCGGGGATGGTTCAAATAGCGCTTCATCTAACGCAGAAATGCTGGGAAGGCGTGATTTCGTAATTGGCAATTGGCTAGTGTTGTGCTGAAGACGTGTATTTTAATGATAATTATAACCTGCATCGCGATGCTAACCATAGTGAGCTCAGTTAATTTTTTTTAATATTTCGTTTTTTCACTTCTTAATTTTATGATGCAAGTGAAGTTTTGGTGTTCGACTCAGATGGAAATAATCGAAGCATTTCTTCAAGGCGTGCCTCGAGGAGAGTCGGACTGCAGTGGCTGAATTCACGCTTCCTGTCCAACCTTATCCAAGCCAAATACGAAGCCATATCTTACCGGCATTCCTGCGCCTGTACACGATGAATTAACTGCCACAGGGTCTGTTTACCCTCTGGTTAACTTTTTAGAAACTCTACGGTGGTCACCAACGAAAGGCAGGATAAGGAAGCGGACGAAAAGAATCCTGGAAAAGAAAAAAAACAACCGAAGGTTACACTCTAAACACGAATACTCCTATATAGGAGTAAAAAGGGAGTACGCTGTCCTCTTGTGCACTCCCTTTTAGGGGTAGGCTTTGCTGCCAGAGTTCCGGAGTAGATTTCGATCGCTAAATATATGGGATGCTTACTCTTGGCAACAGAGGAATATTGCAACTGCGAAGCATACTAACATGATGCAGCTAGCGATGGGAGGAGGCTTTTAAACGCTGTACCGGAAATCTTGAGGTTGTCAAATAGAGGCGACTAAAACCTCGGTTAAAATCTTCGTAACTCCTAATACGTCACATGTTTTGATGAGAGAATTTGTTTCCGTTGCCGACCCTGAGTATTCCATATTTATAGTGGTGGAAACATATCCCATGGATTGGGCAGCATACCCTGCTCATTAAAGGGTGTACTGAAGAGGACAGCTTACCCTATTTCTACTCCCTTCTCGTTGTTGCACTGAATTATCACCGAAGAAAAAGAAGTATGGCGCGTATCGAAATTAACTTTAATTTTACATCTTATCTACGCTGAATGTGACGAGGGCCGTGAGGCTGATCATGCGGACAGGCTACAGCCTGAGCACTTAGCCTAACGCCGGCGTTCACTTGCGCTCCAACTGCTGCGTCCGATGTGCGCGACGATTCCAGTAACGTGCGGCCATCTCTCTCTGCAGGCTACCCCGGCACCGGTGCGGCCGACCTCTGCGAAGAGGGCTCCTCTCTGGCCAGGAAGAAGAAGAAGAAGCGCAGGCACCGGTGGGTGTCCACGCCGTTTTCTTGAGTCGTGTAAGCGACGACAGAGGGCGCGACATGCAGTTGAGTGATGTGAGCGGCCTGCAGGTCGTCTACCCTGAGCAGAGCCAACGAGAGCACCGAGGAGAAGAACGCGACGAACGCGAGTTAGCCAGACAAGAGTAGACATGAATGTCAAGGAGCGCTCTTCCAGCAGCCTTACTTTGGGTATAACAGGGAAACATACCGTATGTTTGCGCAAGGCACTTAACTGTTTCGAGCTCAATTCAATCCAACTTCTTATGGTCGGTATTTCTTTCTCTCTATATTTCTTTAACAAGACTGTCTGCCTTCATGGTATTATCTAATAAATATGCCATTTTTCTCATCATTATTCATTACTATTGATGGTGATGACGATTGGACAGCAGCGCCTCTGGAGGTGCACTTAAGCACGATGGTATAGAGTGATTGAAAGCCTCCCCGCAGGACCATCTTCACGAGCTTCCAGCTGGAGGAGCTGGAGAAGGCGTTCAAGGAGGCGCACTACCCGGACGTGTACGCCCGGGAGATGCTGTCGCTCAAGACGGACCTGCCCGAGGACCGCATACAGGTGGGTGGGCCTGTTGCCGCTCTGCCATACCGCTGTATTAATCTTCTTGCCCCTGTGGTCGGCGAAAGCCTCGCGAGGTACAAAGCTAACAGCATTCATTCATTCATTCATTCACATAACTACAGCGCCCTTGCGGGCGTTATTGTAGGTAGGTAGGTAAACTCTTTTATTGCGCCCAAAAACAGGGGACCAGTCAAAGGACCGGTTGCGCTGACTTAGAGGAGGTCGGCGGGGATCCTTTGGGATGCCGCGGCCTCCACCGCGCGCTGGATAAGCCAGCGTTGGTCTGCTGGCTTGGAAGTACACAGGAGAGACTCCCACGTCTCTGGGGTGTTTGCGTTGTCTCTGTTGTAATGTGGACAAGTCCACACCATGTGTATGAGTGTGGCCGGAGTTGAGCAGTGTTTACACATGGGGGCTATCTGTTCCGGAAAGATCCTGCTGTATAAGAGGGGGTATGGGAAGCTGCCAGTTTGTAGTTTGCGCCATTGGACGGCCTCGCGCCTTGTTAGATCGCGGTGTGCGGGAGGATATGTGCACCTTTGGAGTCTGTAGTGCTGGAGTATGTCCGTGTAAGTGGTGAGTAGAGATAGTGAAGCGCGTGGGATATTAGTGTCAGCGGAAGCAGGGTGGCTGATCATACTCTCGGCTCGGCAGCTGAGATCTCGAGCGAGAGTGTGTGCCTGGGCGTTTCCGCTGAGCGACTCGTGGGCTGGAGCCCAAAGAAGTAAGCGAGATGTGGAAGAGGGTGCTGTAGAACGTAGAATGTAGGGGAAAGGGAAAGAAACAATATGAGAGCACAGATGACAATACATATTCAGTTGCGAAATGCGACGAGAAGTACAAAAACTGAGACGTACTAGTACTAATGTTTAACTTGATGTTTGAACCTTTCATTCGCATTGTAGCACGAATACTGGAGTGAAATGCAGCAGAAAAAAAGCAAAGGTCAAACTTACTCAAACAAAAGATTTTTCAGATCCCAGAAAAGAGACGAAGGGGTCTCCGAGACAATTTATTCTGACAAATCATTCCACTCTTGTATTGGTTTGGGGAAGAAGCTGTGCTTGAGTATATTCTGCAAGAGTATTCACGCACTTTTAGAGAGTGGGCCGTACGCGCAGGTAGTTATATATTGTGGCTTTTTTTGGATGCCCATCTTTGTCGATGTCTGTCGATTGTCCGCGATGTCGATTATAACCGCGGGCCCCTGCGCATCGGGCTAGTTGCGGAACAACTCCTTTGCAAGTTTGTCCAAGATGCCATAAGGCACGCCGAAAGGCGCTTCGAGTGAAGGTGTACCTCTTGTTAGAGCTCTGTGAAGAAGCAGCTCACATTCGGTGACAGAAAATTTCAGCCGTAAATTACACGAAAATGCCGCCGCACTCGCAGATTTCGCGCTGCTGCAGCAGCGGGCATAGGTTTGGTTTGGTTTATGGGTGTTTAACGTCCCAAAGCGACTCAGGCTATGGGGGACGCCGTAGTGGAGGGCTCCGGATAATTTCGAGCACCTGGGGTTCTTTTACGCGCACTGACATCGCACAGTACACGGGCCTCTAGAATTTCGCCTCCATCGAAATTCGACCGCCGCGGCCGCGGGATCGAACCCGCGTCTCTCGGGTCAGCAGCCGAGCGCCATAACCACAGAGCCACCATGGCGAGTTAGCCGATGTATACAGGACAGTTCCCCGGCCAATAGTCCAGTGCAAAGGATGCTTGCTGGCAGTCCTACTGCCTTCAGCTCGCAATGCGCGGCTGCATCAGCATCTTTGTTTTTTTCGTCATTGTACTCATTTTCCCTATTGTCATCCTTAATTTCTGAGCGACTGTCCGTGTTCTGAGTAAATAGTAAACATTCAGTGCTTAGTGCACGTGGTGGTTATGCATAATATAGTATAGTATAGTATAGTATAGTATAGTATAGTATAGTGTAGTGTAGTGTAGTGTAGTGTAGTATAGTATAGTATAGTATAGTATAGTATAGTATAGTATAGTATAGTATAGTGTAGTGTAGTGTAGTGTAGTGTAGTATAGTATAGTATAGTATAGTATAGTATAGTATAGTACAGTACAGTACAGCATAGCATAGCATAGTATTGTGTAGTACAGCATAGCATAGCATAGTATAGTATAGTATATTCCAGTACAGTATAGCAGAACATAGCATAGCATAGTATAGTATAGTATATTACAGTACAGTATAGCAGAGCATAACATAGCATAGCACAGTATAGCATAGCATAGCATAGTATAGTACAGCATAGCATAGCATAGCATAGCATAGCACTGTATAGCATAGCATAGCATAGTATAGTACAGCATAGCATAGTGTAGTGTAGTATAGTATAGTATAGTATAGTATAGTATAGTATAGTATAGTATAGTATAGTATAGTATAGTGTAGTGTAGTGTAGTGTAGTGTAGTATAGTATAGTATAGTATAGTATAGTATAGTATAGTATAGTATAGTATAGTATAGTATAGTATAGTATAGTATAGTACAGTACAGTACAGCATAGCATAGCATAGTATTGTGTAGTACAGCATAGCATAGCATAGTATAGTATAGTATATTACAGTACAGTATAGCAGAACATAGCATAGCATAGTATAGTATAGTATATTACAGTACAGTATAGCAGAGCATAACATAGCATAGCACAGTATAGCATAGCATAGCATAGTATAGTACAGCATAGCATAGCATAGCATAGCATAGCACTGTATAGCATAGCATAGCATAGTATAGTACAGCATAGCATAGCATAGCATAGTAAGTATAGTATAGTATAGTACAGTACAGTACATCATAGCATAGCATAGTATAGTATACCATAGCACAGCATAGTATAGCATAACATATCATAGTATAGTATAGTATAGTATAGTATAGTATAGTATAGTATAGTATAGTATAGAATAGTATAGTATAGTATAATTTGCGCACTGCATTCTTGCCTAGCTGTATACGTCAGTGTTTCCTCCCCGTGAGCCGCATCGCTCCGTGCTAATTACACACGCCCAGGTCGTTGGTCAACAGCCCGCTCCGTTAAACGCGCCCTGACACGCGGGCTACAAATATCCCCGACTCTGTAATGCCGCTCTTACATCATCGGCCTTGTTCTTTTTTTCCTCCTCGCCCACTCGCTCTCCCCTCGGCAGAGCAAGCGACGTTGCACAGCGTTGATCAAGGCAGCCCCCTTGACTCACCCGTGCGCGCTGCTGCAGCGGCCGTCCCGTCGACGCGCCGCTAATTGGATTGCCGCTCACTCGATTAGCGCCCCAAAACGTCGGCTCAAATTAAGTTTGCGCCGCCCACGCTACGAGCGCTGCGCGCGCTCTCCCGACGCGCACGCGGGTGTCCGACGACGCGAGCGCGGACGACGTGACGTCCGGCGGCAGCCCGGGCTTCGGAGAGAAGCGCGGCTTCCTGTTTTGCCGGGTGGCGGGATAAGGCCCAGCTATCCGGATACTATGCCCACCGCGATGACTTACCAGCTATGTCGTTCGAGCTGCTCCCTCGTAAAAATGGTCTATAGACAGTCCGTAGACTTGTTATGGAGTCTATTGCCTTCCTATAGATATTTCTTCGTGTCTAGTCATAGTCTATGGACTATCTATAGACAAAAGTCTACTAAAAGTGTATGTCCATAAATCTATTTATATTCTATAGACTGCCTATAGAATTCGTATCGTCTATAGACGACATGGTTTACGCAAAAAGCGTACAGGCGCTAAAAGACGAAGACAAGCACACTCAAGACAGGACAGTGTGCTTGTCTTCGTCTTTTAGCGCCTGTACGCTTTTTGCGTAAACCATGTCAAGCTACAACCAACTAGCTCAAATGAAAGTCTTGCTGTCTATAGACTGTTCTCTGGGGTTCTTCTATAGACAGTTCATAGACTTTGTAGACAGAAGTCTTTGGACAGTCTATAGACTTTCTAAAAAATTTTTTGTAAGGGCTACGCCCAAGGTCGTGGGTCCGAATCCCTGCCGCGGCGCCCGCGTTTCGATGCAGGGGAAACGCAAACATATTCAGCATTCTTGGACAAAAGTTTTGAACATTGGATTATTGTAACATACTTTCACGGAAATATTGAAGTTAATGCTCCACATATCCGACGCGTACCAAATCCTTATTTTAAAATTTTTTCATCGCCATGGACCGTGTTTTAGGTCCCTTAGTCTGCCTTAGGCAACAGAGACATGCAGTGAACTTTTCATTTGCATATTTAAAGGACATTGGACATCTTGACAAGCTGTAATTTCACCTTGCATCTTATCCTCATACATTCTCCACGCAGTGATCTTTCTTATCCCATTTGTCGAACTATGCACATCATCATTTCATATGTAACATCATTTCTCCCCGATGCACCTTAGTAGGCATTTAATGGCCGCATTTTATGTTCTCCCCCCTTTTTTGTTTCAATTTACCGCTCCCGCACCGCTCTCTTTCCGTCTTTCATTAAAGGGCTTCTCTCTCTCGTAAAAAAAAAAAAAACCTACGGGGAATGTTTTTGAGGATAGCAAAAAGTTAATAGCCCAAAAATGCAAGTCTTTCGAGGGTCGAGGGGAGATCTGCAGCTCCCGCAGCTAGAGCTCTCAAGTCGAGCACTAAGGCAGTGTTGGCGGATAATTCTTTTAAAGCATACACGAGTAAAGCCTGTGAGCTGCTTTAGAGAAATGGACGCGAGAGGTGTGATCGACTGTATTAAAAATGTTTTCGCATACTCCATTTCAGTTCCGCTGACTATACCCATGAACTGCATGGGGCCTGTCATCAACGACTTCTGTTGGAGCGAGATTAGTTTAGGTTTCTCACACGAAAGGCTTTAAGACTGGCTACGAAGCCAGATAGCTCAGCCTTTCTGTGCTTTACATTGATAGCGTCCTCAAATTAACGCGTTTTTCAGAAATCTCATATGAGCGCTAACAGTCGGCAATAGGAAGTCTTCTTCGGGTAGTGTTGCTGTTATAACGACAGCTTCCTTCAAGGCATCGCACTCCCTCCTGAGTTTTTTTTTTCTTCCGTGACTACAAGCACCCCGCCATTTCGTGAGTGCGTTTTTAGCCTCTCCTCTGTTTTTGTGTTAGTCATTTTGGGATCTGCGGGTTGAATAACACGCACAAAATCTGACAGGAACGCGGCAGTGACAATCTATTAGGCCCAGCGCAAAACGAAACTGCATTACTCAGCTCTCGATGAATGCCTTTCAATCTTCTAACGCTAGTAGGTCCGTGGCAGACACGTGCTGTACAAAAGCGAGCGCTCAAGGCGCTGAAATCTTCCGTCGAGGATAGCGGTATCCTTGACAACTACTTGATGTTACTAGGCTTACTAGATTCACTACTTAACTGATTGACTCCACTCGCTCTCTACAGCGTTTGCTTTGCTGTGCTTGCAAGACTAGTTCATGACTGGTTGTCCCTCAACCATTTCACCTGTGTTTCCTTTATGTATCTGTGATCATAACCTTATTGTAGCACCCTTAGGCCGTCGCTTGTTATTTTTTGTGCTGATTGTTTACTTTACGTTCGGTATGACTCATTGTTTTGTTTATTTCCCATTTGCTGTTAGTTCTGGCGTGTGATGTATTGTGTTCTCTGTGCTGTGCATTGTATCATGCAGATGCGTTTTATTGTGAATTATTTGATCACTTCTATAACGCGATTTCTTACGCGAAAAGGAGTTGTCGGCACCGGTATTAGGCACCAATTTCTTCTTTCACGTCCGTGTAAATAAAAATAAGCAACAGTTGTCAAGCAATTCACAAGACAAAACGTAAACTTCATCAAGGGGCCCATTTCAAGAGTACCGAGAATCAGCCAGGTTGATGATCGTTCGGCCTATTGTTCTATCGCGCGTTTCCAAAACGGCAAGCGAAGAAAGACGACACGGCCGGCGACTAACAAGTAGGAATTTATTGAAAAAAAAAGCGTAACGTTAATATATAACAACTCAAACACTGCTTGGGCTACCAGGCTATACAACAAAGGCAAAACTAAATGATGGAATAAAACGGCAGATACTTATCCGGGTGGGCTCTTTTTTTTCTGTAATGCAACCGAAGGTTTTGCGACACGTGTCGTGGGACTTGGCAATGAGGTACGGCTGGACGATTTCTTTACAAGGCTGATTGCAGTGTTTGAACACAATAGCAGCGCGTTTCAAATTCGGAAAGTAATGGCATTTTTTTGCATGTTCTTCTCAATCATGGCAGTGCAACGCAAGATTAGATGACGGCGATCTATCCAAAGACTTTTCGTGCTCTTTCAGCCGCACGCATTCCAATCTTCGGGGGAGTTCTCGTTGAGCTCGCAATGCGCTCGCTTCGTGCCGACTCCTCGTCCACCTGGGCGGCGAAGTATAGGGGGCGCGCGGGGCGTTTTTCTCTCAGTAGCGGGGTAAAAGAACGTGCCCGTGCGCCCTGCCTGGAAACACTATCCTCATTACAGGAGGAGCCTGAAGCGCGCTTCACTCACCGCGAGGGCAAGGGTGAGAGTGAGGAGGAGGGGGGGGGTAACCGAATCCTGTGAGCGAGGCACTAACGAGCCGCCCCATTAGCCTAATTGGGCGTCGCCGCCCGCCGTCGTTGTCGGAGACCGCTTCGCGTTGTTTAGGGCCTCTCTACGCAGCAAACGCTGGAGACGACGGAGGAAACAGCGCCATCTACGGGAGCGAAAGAGAACAAGTACAGCAACAAAACAAAGCAAGAAATAACGAGGGGAAGATAAAAATAAAGGAGAGCAGAGGGTCGGACGGGGTGCTTTTTGGGTTTAAGAGCTCTCGAATCGCGCCGCACATAACTATGCGGTGTGGCGCACGTGCGTGTCTCGGCAAAGTTAAGGGCGTCACTCGGCGAGCGGTGAATGTTTTGCGAGGCTCGAGTAGTTTTTGAGTCGCTTTCACTTTTTCTTGCGTCGAGCAGAGGGTGTCGCAAGAACGTATAGAAAAGCGTGAAAGAAAGCACAGCACAGATAACAAAAATGACGCGAAAAGCTGCAAAATAGCGAACAGCGACGACTCGGAAGAGATCGAACAAGCAATTTTCTTGCTCGTCTGCATATAGACATAATGTAGAGCCATGTGTTTAACGTCCCGGGACAGCTCACTGCACTCTCGTGGTCGACTCCATTTCTGCGTCTCGCTGAATACTTTCCGCCCTAATGTTACCTCGGGCTTTCAGTTACCATCGGCAATCTGCCTCCTTCTGTAACTGGGCTTCACCGAAGCTGAATATTTTAGTTTCTTGCTTTAAACTCCATTTCGTATACCTTCGTCTGCTCTACACTGGATTTCAGTTAAACACGCATTAATAGTGGCAGGGTCAATAGTGGCAGGGTCACATGGAAACAGCACAGCACTTATTAATAGAGACTAGAGAATAACGTAGAGAACGGTAGCGAATAGGGTAGCAAATAGAGAATAGGGTAGCGGTACGCGCTATGCTAAAATTCTCTAATAGTGTCCTCCTACCATATGCCACTGAGCATGATTTGACGTCACTGTGTCATTTGATAATATGCATCCCTGATGCTGTCTGTCAGGGACGTGCAGCATTTTCCCACAGGTACATAATAGCGTAGTCACTTAAACATCGAGGACTGCAAATGTCGAAGGCAAGATACGGTTTCTCCGCTTGATGAATGAGAGGAATTGCCCCTCCTCAAGCTTAGATGAGGACAGTGGCGGCTGTATCTTTTAAATGATATTTTGAATTACCTATTGCATGTTGGCAAACAGCGTTGCACAATGGATGATACATCGCGCTTAGCACGCCATAAGCACTACTGGCACGTGATGGAGGTAAAGTTTTGGAAAGCCTGTTCCAAACACTCCTATTTCGAATCAAAAACACGAGAATCTTCCAGGGTATGTTGTCACATCGTCGACTCGCGAACTGTTTCAATCCCGTCTTGAAAATGCGCACAAAAACAGAATTTAAAGCAGCGGTTATTTTTTGTTCAGCTGCTGTCTCCAGCTTTGTAGTGTCTCTTGATGGCGCTTCGCTTAGAATAGAGCGCCTGATGTCAGTATTCATAGCTCTGTGGCTACTTCGCTTTGCTGTCCTCGTTGTTCTTTTTGCTTGTTTTATGTGCCCACCCCTATCTATGTCCAAGTTAGGATCGATAGCATGAGCAAATAAATACATAACAATAGATTTCTATGTCTTTTTGCGGCGTTTCCTGAAACTCAGCTTCGATTAACAGCCTGTAAATTTCGGCACCTGCTGCAGGAAAATAATCTGTTCTTCCACTGTCTTCCACTATTGACTATCAGTGCTTTACCATAGTGCTGAAGGTAAAGTCAAAGAAAGATTCTTTCAACCCATTGGTGCAGCGATAACACGATATTCGCTTTTATGATCCCCAACTCAAACTCAGTTATTATTGTATAGTATCTGCTATTCTAGATATATCCATTGTTTCTCTTAACAATTGTTAATAACTATGTCGGCACTGTCTTGTAGAGGTTGTCTGGGCCATGTCAAGCTGTAATTGACAGCTTTTAGCCCCAGATATCCTTCCAAACTTCTGGTAAACTAAAATGAAGTGAATTGAACTGCATACGTCATTGCAGTTAAGGTATTGCGCGCAAGACGAATGTGTCCAGGTGGCAGAAAGTTAGGTGGGCGGATGAGATTAAGGAGTTCGTGGGAATACCGTGGGTGCACCTCGAAAAGGACGGGGTTAATGGCAGAGTCATGGGAGAGGCCTTTGCCCTGCAGGGGGCGTAGTCAGGCTGATGATGATGATGATGACGATGACGATGCTGTTACCTGTGTGTGTGGGCGCAGGTGTGGTTCCAGAACCGTCGCGCCAAGTGGCGCAAGACGGAGAAGTGCTGGGGCAAGTCGACCATCATGGCCGAGTACGGACTGTACGGTGCCATGGTTCGCCACTCGCTGCCGCTGCCGGAGTCCATACTGCGCAGCGCCAAGGAGAGCAGTGGCGACGACTCCTCCACCTGCGCACCCTGGCTGCTCGGTACGTGCTGCTCCCGGAACACTCCCTCCACTTCCGCGCTTACTCCCTGCGCTTACTCCCTGCGCTTTCCCCCCTGCACTTTCCGCCTATCCTGATTACCAAAATGTGAGCGCGATCACGTTACCCTTGGTGCAATAATGTCTGTCAATAGGGACCTTTAGAATAGAATGATTCTATCGGTTAGGGGTTATGTTATCACTCATACTACTTGTGAATTCATTTTGTCTTCTTTTAGTATGCTGTGTTACCTTGCTAACATGTTTCCCAATATCTTCTTTGCATGGGTTGTTGTATGTAGCTATATCCCCCCTACAAAAATGTCTCATGCCCGCTGTAGGTACTTGCAATAAATTAATAAATGTATGTATAAGGCGGTAGGGGGTTATAGGGGGTATAGCCAGTGCGCATGCGCAGGTCAATAACCGCAGGGCAGTTACTGTCCTGCACCTGCACTAGCGCCCCGCCCCCACCAATAGGGTCACCCTATTCTAAAGGTCTCTAATAAAGATTTTCCACAGCAAAGCAGTCGCATCTAACCCTGTGAGAATGCGCCACAGAGCCTGATCTGGAATTGCGACAAGTGCGCTAAAAAATAGTGTCGTGCTTTAAGTCTCGGTAAAAGCTTAGCATGAAGCTTTCTTTCTTGAATGTGCCCAACAGCGAGGCGGAAAACCTCCGCGACAATATTTCTCACCTGAGACCAACTCCTTATTATTGGGCTTCTCTGTTAGACAACAATGCATTAGGAGATGCAATCTTGCGGGATGAGGCTGTAGTTTGCTCATGACTGAACAGTACTGGCAGCGTGAAAAGCAAGCACGAAACAGGCACACACAGGGCAGGACTGACGAATTACAACTCGCGGAACAATACCGAGATCTATCACGCCAGGAAACGTTGACCCAAGTGCGTGAGCGTGCCCTCCGCACCTTTGGCGAATAAAGAACTAAGTCGCTTTCTTGGACGCAAACGCGTAGTTCTCGAGTGCTTTAGCTAGGTTGTTCTTTGGCATGTAACCTTTGTTTTCGTATGATTAATTCAGATTGGCGATAGCTCGACATTTAAGTGCTTAAGGTAGGCGATTACGAAACTGTGCAGTATGCCGCGTCACTCCTGTCTTCGTTACCAGGAATTCGAGACAGCGTCCAGCCAGTGGAGCTAAGCCTAGCAGCCTATCACGTGCTGTTCTGCAGCCACTCGGTCATTCTATTTTTTTTCTTTCTTACGTCATGAATGATGGCAACGCACTATTTGTGAATGTTCAAGGCCGTGCGGCCACTGGTGGCAGCCAAGGGAACTACACTCTAGACACACATACCCGGCAATTCTGAACAAAAGCATTTTTGAACGAGAAACCATTTATGAACGCAATTTTTTCGTACAGTATAAAATTTGACTATAACATTCAACTTATCTTTAGATCAACCGACTGCAGTCTTGAACATTTTTTTCTATTAGCGCTTTTGCTATCGCCAAGAGCGTTCCCCATTGGTTTTCTATGGGAGTTTTAACTGTCCGATGCGAGCGAAGGAAGCACTTTAATTAAAGGAAGATTTTGCTACATATCACAAGAATGGACCATTACCTTCAATATTTCTATAACAAGATCTTAGAATTTTCCAAGTTTCAAAATTTTTGTCCGAGATTGCTGGACATGAAGGTGCCCTCCAGCGCATTCCTTTTTTTTTTTTCGAAGAGAGGGCGCTAGAGAGCAGCTTTCTTCATTTCTACTCATTTGTGTCTACAGTGTAGAGGCGCCTTATATCCTCCGAATTCCTGGGAATGCTGCGTCTTGTCAGCCTTTTTCTCCGCTCACGCTGCCAGCACTGTTCAGTAACTGTAGCGCAACCAAGACGAGCAGAAGACAGAGGCACACAGGGCTAGCGCTAAACTTCATCTTGCTTTATTCACTGGCAGCACAGCAAATATAAGGAAAAAAACCCGATCACGTGCAGATACAAGTTCACACACATCACTATCAACAGAACCGTTCAAGATATGCCATTTCCGATTTGTATATATTTGTATATATTTGTATATACAAATCGGAGATGGCACATCTTGAACGGTTCTGTTGATAGTGGTGTGTGAGACATGGTACCTGCACGTGATGTGGTTTTTTCCTTATATTTGCTGCGCTGCCAGTGAATAAAGCTAGATGAAGATTAGCGCTAGCCCTGTGTGCCTCTGTCTTCTGCTCGTCTTGGTTGCGCTACAGTTCTTTTGTTACAAAAAGCGCCATCTAGGCCAACAAAAAGTTCTTCTAAGCACTGTTGAGGCACGACAGTTAGCGCGCGCGGACGAGATTGACGTGCGTGACGTGTGGTGGGCAGAGTCGCCAGCAGCGGCGCTGACGGAGCCCAGCCTCGTGCTGCCGCCTCGTTGCCGCAGGCATGCACCGCAAGTCTCTCGAGGCGGCCGAGAAGCTCAAGGGACAGGACTGCTGCAGCGACAGCGGGGGCAGCGTGGCCGCGGCGCCCCCCTCGCCCCAGCCCAAGGCGCTGAGCGGTCGCCCCGGTAGGCCTCCCGACGTGGCGGCCAGTCCGCAGGCGTCGACGCCGCCGTCGTCGGCGCCCTCCACCCCGCCTCCCCCTCCTTCGGCGGCCGTGTCGACGACGACCACGAGACCGAGTCCTCCGGCACCCTCGGCCCTCTCCCCGGCGGGTATGAACCGAGGGTCGTGCATGTTTCGTGAACATCTATTCCTCGCTCCTTCTTCGCTGCGCTGCGGGTACTATACATAACTCCAAACGGAAAGGGGTAATAAGGGAGTAAATTGCAAGCTAGCCGCGGCGGTGGCTGAGTGGTTATGGCGCTCGGCTCCTGGTCCGAAAGACGCGGTTTCGATCCCGGCCGCGGCGGTCGAATTTCGATGGAGGCGAAATTCTGGAGGCTTGTGTACTGTGCGATGTCAGTGCACGTTAAAGAACCCCAGGTGGTCGAAATTTCCGGAGCCCTTCACTACGGCATCCCTCAAAGCCTGAGTCGCTTTGGGACGTTATACCCCCATAAACCAAACCAAACTAAATTGCAACTTCTCTAGCACACACCCTAAAGGGAGTAGGGTGAATGGTTTAGAGTGGACAATATTGACCACAAGTATAGTCTAGTAATCAAATTTGACTTGAATAAAAAATCCACCTTACACAGGCGGGATATGCACAGGGGCGGAATTATGGCCACTTCTTGGCAGGGATCCGTTGGTGGAAGGACTGATGGGCTGTCGTGTATTCACCATGCATTTTTTTTAACTTCACAGACGAAGACAGAGATGATGATGATGATAATAATAATAATAATAATAATAATAATAATAATAATAATAATAATAATAATAATAATAATAATAATAATAATAATAATAATAATAATAATAATAACAATAATAATAATAATAATTGGTTTTGGGGAAAGGAAATGGCGTAGTGTCTGTCTCATATATCGTTATCGTTGGACACCTGAACCGCTCCGTAAGGGAAGGGATAAAGGAGGGAGTGAAAGAAGAAAGGAAGAAAAAGGTGTCGTAGTAGAGGGCTCCGGAATAATTTCGACCACCTGGGGATTTTTAACGTGCACTGACATCGCACAGCACACACGGGCATTTTTTGCGTTTTGTCTCCATCGAAACGCTGCGTTTTTATGAAGGAAGACAGAGGTCAGTCTTTTGTTTTTGAGCATAACTGTTCGTTCACGGGCTGGGAACAGGGGTCTTGCCTTTCATTCTTATCACGATTAACCGGGTTCGAACCCAACCGCCCTGTGCCCGACCCGTGTGCTGTGCGATGTCAGTGCACGTTAAAGATCCCCAGGTGGTCCAAAATATTCCGAAGCCCTCCACTACGGCACCTCTTTCTTCCTTTCTTCTTTCACTCCCTCCTTTATTTCTTCCCTTACGGCGCGGTTCAGATGTACAACGATATACGAGAGATACTGCGCCATTTCCTTTCCCCAAAAACCAATTATTATTATTATTATTATCATTATCATTTTCATCACGAGCCAGCCGGCAACGGCTCGTCGCAAAGAATTCTGGATTTTGTGTGCATGTTAAATCAACAGCCTTTATTCTTTTTCTGGTTCACATTAATGTTCAGTGGTCATCAGCACGTTATCGATTTCACCTTTTGCTATTTTTGCACCTAGTCGCATTTCTAAACCGTTTCTAAATCTGCTCTCTAATTTCTTTATTAGTTGTTTTCGATTCCCTAAAGCAGGCGGAACTGCTTGGCCGTTGTAATGACTTAGCTAGCACTTCTGTTTTCTTTTTGATGTAAAAGTGTTCCCTGCTCTGTTTTTGCCACAGATCTTTATCTGTTGAGACTGAATCTGACTTGTTTCCCCCTCAAAACCACGCCAACAATCTCTGTATGCAATTCATGACAAATTTATTTTAATTTGTTGATTAGAAATTACAAAGCCCAAAAGGTCATTAAGCAAATGGTGCAAAATCATGTTACAAGACGAATAAAACAAAAATACAAAGCGGAAAATAAGAATAATAGAAAGGAATGTACAGGCTTTGTTAGTAGTTTAGAGCCCAGGAGTGTTTGCTTATGAGACGTGTAGTAGAGATTTTGTAGCATCCGTGGAAGTACTAATATAGGAAAGGAAGAGGACAGTGTTCCTCTTATCTTCGATAGATTTGGAACGCTAGGGATGCATACCGAGATACACAGCATGACTCAGAACAAAGTCTCTCTAATTGGGCTCTAAACAAAGAATTCGACTCATAACAACCGAAAACTCAAAGGCCAAACGATATCAGTGCAAGGTACATAAGGCGTAAACAGACCAGACGAGTGCAGTGTCTGCCTCTAGCTGTCTCTCATTCTGCGCTTTTAGAGCGAAAAGCTCTACTCCTCCCATGCTGAGCCTGAAGGTCATCTGGCTCTTGGATTTGACCTCTAAGGGGAAGCGCGCCGCATGCGCAAAAACACGCGTGGCAGGTGCTCCGATCTTCATCTTTACCTTCCTCGCCACATTATCAGTGCAAGGTACATAAAATGTAAACAGATAAGACAAGTGCAGCAAGATGGTAATGTAGAAAATAAAAAACAAACAAAGGAAATGCAATACAATTCAATTCAAGCTTTTGTCGTCTTGCGGTGCGTTCCCGCGACCGCTGCCCGTGAGCATTGGTGGTGGCCATCGCAGGCTCCGCGGCGGCTGCGGCGGCCGGAGCTGGGACTGGAGCAGGCCAGGACCTGCGGACGCACAGCATCGCCGCGCTCCGGCTGCGGGCGCGGGAGCACAGCGCCCGTCTGCAGCACTCCATCGACGCCCTGTTCGCGTGACCGGGACGACCCAGCAGCACCTGTGCCGCGTCTCTCCCACGGGGCAAGAAAGGAGCCCGCTCACCTGGCGCCATGAGTCAGGCGCCGATTGAATTAGCGCCGCCGACCACCACCACCACCACGACGCTTAGTGGGGCCTCGACCAGCGCCTGCGGTTCACTTCCACACTCTCCTCCTCTGTCCTCCCTCCTCCCTCCTCCGCTGGTGGAAAGAGACAGCGATGATACCCTCCCCCCTCCTCTCTTCGCTGGCCGCCCGCTGATTGGATTAGGCGCCGCCGCAGAGCGGCCCGTGTGGCCAGCCGCACTCACCCCGCCGCCGCGCCGCGTCGACGGCGAGTCCATCCGCGGCGCGCCCAAATCGCGTTAGGCCTAACGATGACGGACGACCTCGGCCGGCCGCCGAGTCCATCCGACGGTCGCGCTTCACTTGGCCGCGACGGAGGAGGAAGAGAGTCCCTTTTGTTTCTGCCGAAGGCTGCGTGCCGGTGGTGGTGGCGGTGGTGCTGCCTGCACGACAGCCGGATTCGTGTATATACCGTGCCGGGACGCCTTCGCCCTCCGCCTTGTACGAGCAGGCTGTGACAGTACGCGACGAACAACTCACTGTGTGTGTAATGCCTCCTTCATTTCGTCGTGTTTCGTTGCGGAGTTTCAAGTCTTAATTTTTCTTCTTCTTCCTGTACCTTTCAGCTCCTCTGATGGACTTCATCAGTTCGGCTCCACAAAGGAGTCCCACTGAACTCCATTTCTTCCCAGCCCCGAAAGACAGCGTCGGCCTCTGCAGGACCGCCGCGTATTGTGACACAGGCGCCGCCGCGTATTGTGACACAGGCGTCGCCGCGTAAAGCGGACTCGAGGGGACCCTCGGGATCCGAGGGTGCGTTGGGTCCCCCTGCATGCAGCAGCAGGGATGGTCGGGACTCGGGGCGGCGGCCTTTGGCGGGACGTCCCGAGGGAGTGGGAGTCCTCGCGCCATTAGCCGCGCGGGGCGACGCCGGCTGCGCGCGCGGGCTTTCAATTAGCGAGAAACGTTGTTTTCACTCGATGAACTCGAACTCTGATGGATCGTGCCAGACACGCTCGGCTGGCTCGCTCTGGCTGGCGTCCCGACGCCGAGGCACGTCCGCTGTGGAGCAGCGTCCACTGTCCTCTTCTTCCACTTTAGGCCTGCCATTTTTTTCTATTCTTTTCCTCATAAAAAAAAACAGAGAAGGCATTTTGACCACTACAGGCCCTCCTGAGACCCAGCGCGCAAATTTTGTCTCAGTTCGGTAAAAACGCTTAGGATATATTAATTTAATTTCCAAAATATCATTCATATATCTTTTACCGCGTTTCGAACACTTGTCTACGTGCTTGAAAATGTCCTGGAAAAACAATTTTTCCGATGCCCAGGGGACAAGCAGACTCCCCTCACCCCGCTAGTGTGGGCGGCAATTCAGCACATAGAAGTGCTTTAACTCCTGTTGGGATGCACATTTTCTTTTACAAAAAGGGTCTATAGACAGTCTATAGACTCCTTATAGACCCTTTTGCCTTCCTATAGATATTTCTTTTTGTCTACTCATAGCCTATAGACTGTCCATAGACAAAAATCTGTTAAAAGTGTATGGCCATACATCTATAGACTGTCTATACGATTTGTATTGCCTATAGACTGTTCTCTAGGGTTCGTGTATAGAATCTATAGACTTTATAGACAGAAGTCTGTGGACAGTCTGTGGACTGTCTAAAGAAGTTTTTGTAAGTGTTCGCTTGATTTTTTTTTACTTCCACCTTTCTGAGACCTCGTGAAGAGGAGAGGAAAGAAAATTTATCCGTACTCACTAGATGGCAGCACAGGTTGTAAAAGTATCTGAAAAAGAGTTTTTAACGCCACTAAGCCTCCCTCAGTTAATGCCGCACCAGTGATTCCTTTGTCCTAGAAATCTGAACAAATTTTCTGCAGCTGGGTCTCAGGAGGACGCCGCCACAACGATTTTATTTTCACTTTTCCCTTACTTGCATAACCTGCTATTCACCCATTGATCTTAGTGGGGGAAACATAATTCCTACGGTGTGCTACGAATACTTAAAAGCACCGTCATTCACTACCAAAAATTCCGCGCTTAACGTCTATAACGTCTAAGAGAGTTTAGCCTACCGTGACGTCACGACGTGCCTGCAGGTTGACACAGCTTCTCTTCCTCACAACTGACTGGCACTGAAGTGGAAGCTACACTTACTCATTTGGAGCAAGTGAACCAGAAGCCAAATTCTCAAAGCTACTAGCGTGCTAGAAAGAGCCGACATCAGCCACCATCGCCACTATCATCCTTCGGCTATTGCCTAGTGAAATGCCAACGGAGAAGTCGGCTCGGGAGCGACGTGCTTCGAGAGTTCGGGCCTCCATCTGCTGACGTCATCCGTTATTTTCAATCCACAATAGCAAGAACGGGAGAAACACTAAAGGTGTCACGTGTGCCTAGAGAGATCGTCATGTGTTGATGCCATCAGAAGCAACGCGTTAAAGAAAGGTCGGCCTCTGACTTTGACAGTATTCCCTTCTGGTCGCTACTGTCGCGACTAGCATCCGGTAAAACTACCCATATGTGCATTGTCAGAAAAAGGAACTGAATGCGTGGTATGCTGACATCTAAATTGCTTCAACATTCCTTCGATAGATAAGGCGCCTGTATACGCGTATTTGTAACACGGGTCAAACAGAAGCCCAAGGAAAAAACAAACTGTTATATATATATATGTTACCTTCTTTTTAAAAACTTTAAGTAGATATCGTCGGCGCAGAGACCAAATGTTACAACGCCTGAGGAGGCCACAGTCCTTCTACACCTCGGTGTATCGGAGTTCCACGTGACCGCTTGGAGGAGGCACATTGACTTAAATGTTTGATAATCACAGCTGACGTCTTTGTTCCGACCCGCCGAAAATATTCATGAAGGACATCTCGTCCTTGCATGGAAGACTGTGAAAAGGTATCGTAAATATTCTTGCATGCTCCAACGAAGCTTCAGAGAGGCAGCGCAAGCTGCTGTCGTATGAAACACGTATGATCAGTGAGCGAGTTGGTGCCGTTACACAGCAGGTGAACAGTGGCAACAAAACACAGATACAGAATAACAGTGTACAAGCACTGAATAAACGCGTCATCGAACGAGTAGGTCTACAGAGCACGTTCTGCTGCTGGTCAGTGCATGCACTCTCACTTTGGTCATTCCGACGTCGCTTAAGCCTGTTTCACATGCAAGCGAAAACGCTAGCGATTCGGTACCGCCGCGGCTCAAAAGCCTGTTCAGAGTCGTCGCGGCGGCTTGAGCGACGAGGTTCCAACAGTCTGGAAATTGTTCGCTACGCTTCGCCGCTCAATCGCTCAACTCGCTCAGTCGCTGGCATGTGAACCAGTCGGTTTGCTCTCGAAGCAGACGAATTAAAGGGAAAGGAAAGATGGAAATAGCAGAAGCGACTCCTTCCGATCTCCACAACGTCCGTCGCCTGTGTTCCACTTCCATGACGGTTCCTCCAATGACCAGTGGTACGGTTCGGTACACGAAGCACCGACGTTGCATTTCCGTCTGCTAAACCGGCTCGCCGAACGAAGCAGCGGCTACAGGCTTGAAGCAGACGACGCCATCTGCCGGTCGGGGCCGCCGTGACTGTGTTCCGAGACTTGACGACCCGGTGAACCGCTGTGCGCGGACTGCGGCTGTGTTGGAAAGGACTGGTGGTGGACTGCGAGGCTCGTGGACTGCCGACCCTCCACATCGATGCTCACTGAACTCCGGTGTCTACTCTGGCTTCGCCGTCGCCGCGTGTGAAGCGCGTGGCAACCCTAATTCCCTAGCTGTTGTATCGCGTGTTTGTGCGTGCTTGTGTGTACGTGTGCGTGCGTGGATGGGTGGGAAGGGGGTGAGTGTGAAGGAAAAAGCGCAAGATCCGCCCTGCCTCTGTGTCTGTTTACTTCGCTGTTGGCTCGGCCTGCACAGCTTTGGTGCAGCGGGTTCAGGAGCCGCTGCGAATGGGGCCTTTTCGAGTGCTTACTTCCATCTACATATAGTTGCGGAACGACTGTTTACGATCTCTTTTTGTCCAACCTGTTTCCAGTTTTAGTGGTCGTAAGCTAACTTAGACGTAAAACTGTCACTAAAAAACCGCAACTCTTTAGGAATGGAGAGCATATGACTTTATATCGTTTATATTTCACATGGTGCCACAGATATATTTTTAATCTTGCAGGTACAGACAGAAGCGAAGAGAGCTCGCTATTGTCTTTCATGGCTTTTTACTTATTGCTTAATTGAAATTTCGACGTATGTCATGTGCGTGCTGGCAGCAATCGCTTGCATGGTTTTCCCATGGACACACGATGTTTCTTGGTTACTGCTAAGCCATGCTCGATTCCCCTGAAAACAAAATAACGTGTTCCGTTTAACTGTGTCGGCACGTGTAAATCACCGCAGTAGCATATGCCTCGGCATCGAAGAAGGAACAGGTTAGATGATGAAAAGAAGGCCACGTCAACGGCTTCGCTCGGGATGCCGCAATGGCTCCAGCCGCTGACAACTATATAGCCTGGATCCCAGTTACGACCCTGGTCCCTGACTAACTGAAATGACGTCAGTTGGTGGTTCTTACTTTCCACCTGTATTAGGCGGTGCAAGGTATACCGGGTGTCACAGCTAAATGTAACCAATATTTAAAAAGGACGGAGTGCACTAACCGAATCAAACCGGCTGAGTACTCTTGAGAGTCGTATGGCCAGGTCATCAGTATTTTTTCGCTCCGAAAAATCGATTTCCAAATACTAATTAGCTAACTTCTTAATAACAAGTCTCGATGCGAAAATTGTAGATCACTTTTAAAAATGGCTGGAAGAAATGTTTTCACCAAGGTATCATTTACTTGGTATTTTTGCCTGCCTTAAGAGAAAGCGCGTAAAATAGAACAGCTACCAAGTGACACTGGTATTACACAAGCATCCCAAGACGCGACTCAGAGTACGACAACCGCTCTTCTGGGGAGCGCTGTGCCCGACGGGGTTTTGCGCGTGCATTGGGCGAGAGATATGAGCCAGCAGCTGTCACATAGTAGCTGCTGTATTTCGCGAGCTTTCTTTTGACGCCGGTCAATAAACCTGCGTGAATGTTACCTTGGTGCTAACATTTCAGCCAGATATTTTTCAAGACGATCTATAACTCCTGAATTGGCATTTCATTCCCAAGGCAATATTTAACAAGTTAGCTAATTAGTGCGTGCTAATCAATTAGTTTTGGACATCGAAAAAGATTCCGCACGCTGGAACACACGACTCTGAACAGCTGTCAGTTGGTTTGACTCGGCTAAGCTTCGTTTTTTTTTTTTTTTCTGAAGTGTGACACCCGGTATGTCACTGGGCTGCAGCTCGTTTAGAGAATAGGGCACTATCACGAATTGCGGGTGAAACTAATTCTGGTAGGATGGCGATTAAAAGGTCGAAACAGATGTGAAGGCGTGAGCGAACTAGGCGCTGCAAACAAGCGAACCGACTTGTTGGACTGCGCACAAATTGCGGTATACCGCTAATTTCTCCCAACGCCGATAACGATTAGTGATTTTTTTTTTAAGAGGTATGCATCGGCGAACTTAGCAGTGCCTGCCAGATATTCCGTGTCATAGCCCTTGTGAATCTTCTTGCGCCCCAAGTTTCTTACATACTGATTGGTCCAAAACTCGAATGTTAGCCGATTCCGTCGGGGCTGATCAAAACAAATACAAAAAAGAAAACATTTGCAGGGTACTAAAAGTGGTTCACTAAATGGATCATATGGTGAACGCCTCGATTTGTAAATTTCAGAAGAAGACTGCAAGGCGTGCACGAATTCTGATGCGGAGTTACGTAATTGGAATGGTTAGAATGTTCTGCCTATAGTCAGATACAACATAAGTTTGCTATGAAGCTTCTCCTACATTCATGACCACCGCACAGAATTTCTCCGCCTTCACCGTGTGACCCAAACAACAAGCATACCACAATACGACGATATGAGCTCAAGAATTTTGATGCCTCTGGCTTGTTTGATGCGAACATTGAAAATATGATTTCGTTTACAGTTTCATAGTTACCAGATAGTTACCAAACATAGTTATCATAGTTACACATAGTTATCAATAGCTGTTTTCTTAAATTGTATTAGTCACCCTAGTTGCATCCTACTACACACCCTGTTATTCTAAAACCACTACTGTCATCTGGTGTCGCTAAGGGGAGACATTAGCGTAACTCTGTATCGTTATTGAGAAATTGCGCACAAAGACCCGTGCGCTTATTTTCATACAGAAAAATTTCAATTAACGGCAACACAGTGAGCTACAGAAAGAAAAAGGACACAAGTTTCGTTAAGTGGCAAAAAGAACAGCATGTATAACAAGACAAACACGAGTAACGACATCCTGGCTGGAACCAAGAGGAATTAATGAACCTGGACGTATAGGTAAGCGGTAGCTGGCGGTCTCAAAGGTGTACACCGAGAGAATGGTAGAGCGGCCGGAGGGCCTATTTATGAAGAGTCACTGAAACAGCAGCGACTTCAGTACAGCACATGACGGCAGCGCCGGAGGCGGCAGCGGCGACATGCGGAACCAAAAACACTTGGCTGTAGTTGAGTATTGAGGGCATAACAATATAAGTTGTGCTTCAATTTGCCAGCAGACATTATTTTCAGCAATAACACAGTTCTCGTTTATTTTCTTTTGGTACGTAAATGTCACTAAAATGTTTAGTCAACACTTCAGGTGCCACTTGTGCCAGTACAGCATATAAGGTAGGGGGATAGCGTTGGGAAGCTTGATAAAATATGGTGGGCGCAGTCGACCCGTATTTGAAGGTCACTGAAAGAAGCTTTTTGTTATGCTGCTGATGATGAAAAGGACAGTGCTTGTCTTATCCGCTCTTCATGCATCGTCTACTGCGTTGCTATGTTCAGCTATGAGAACTTCATAGTTCATCACATTGTGACCCAGACGTGATCAGTTTTCTTGGAAGACCTTCGCTGTTTCGTGCGCGCTCGAGGGGCCACGAAGCGCAGCGTGATTCTGTTCCAGGTTTTCTGCCCAGTTTAGCGCTGAATCAGTACCACGGCTTCGTGGTTTCGGGAGGACACGTCGCTGCAAGCGGCGTTTTGTCAAAAAAAGTTTGAACCTTCGAGTTTACTACTACCACCTGGTGTGCGAAGCCAGAACTATACTGCTCTCGCTGCCCACGTGTAAGCAACGCGCGCGCGGTCCCAGAAATGTGAATGCATTAGCCTGGCCGTCAGCTTAATTCGCACGCCGACAAGCATTCAACTGGTCAAGCACACTCCGCAAAAGTCACACTGGCGCCGGGCCATACGAGAATAGGCGGTGCGGCCCATGGAAGTATTGTGACGATGCAGGCGCCTCAATCACCGTTCTGTTACTTGGTGCAGGTTTTGTGCCTCTTTTCCACGTGCTGCAGTCAGATCGACGCAAGCTGTCAGTGACGGTAGGCAGTTTTCGGCCTCGGAAAACGTATTCCTGTTCGCGGAATCAGCACCGTTCATCGATGCTGCCTCGACTTTTCTAACCGGCAACAAATCAACGCCATCGACAGATGCATCAGCCATGCGCTATTTAAAGAACTGCAGGCGGTGCGGTTTTTCAGTGGGAGTGGCAGTACAGTGATGATGCAGGCGCCTCAATCCCCGTTCTGTTACTTGGTGCAGGTGGGTTCTGATCTTCCCCTTCTTTGTTAGAAGTCGGAAAATGTTTGTTTGCTGTTGATTCCAAATGCGCACAAGTTGTGTTTTTCTTGTCCTCGCAATGTATTCACGTTGTCAGGCTGCTGTTTTTGTCTGGCGAAGCTACTTGAGCTTGTTAAATGCCTGCACACGAAAATGAAAGCTAGGCATGACCTGGTAATAGCCTCATTAAACGAGTTAAAAGATGCCCAGGCTTAACTAGATCAGCAAGTCGCCGACATTGACAGCAGGTTGTGCGTAGTTGAAGATAACTGTCAGTCCCGTGTCGGAGAAGGCGAAAACCGAAGCCAAGAAATGACAGCCGTTGCGAAGCGGCTGGACGAACTTGAAGACCGCTCTCGCCGCGAGGACCTAATATTCCACGGCATCTCTGATAATCCTTCGAAAACTTGGGCCGAATCTGAAGGACAAATTTGCACCGCTGTACACTAAATTGAGTAGCAGTGCTGACCGCGTAGCTCATGCTCAAAGGCTGACAAAATTTGCGCCTGGAAAGTGCAGACCCATTATCGTGAAGTTTTCGGCATCAAAGTTTCGTGACGCCATATTATTTTCAAATCTAAAATTCAAGGCATCTAAAGTATCTGTATGTGAAGATTTTTATAGGGCAACAAGAGAGATGATTTTAGACACTCCAGTGGACAACTATTTTCAGTACAGTACAACAAGCTGTACATAAGTACAAAAAATGTTACGATTACTCTGCAGTTACCGACAGCGTCCGAAACGCGGATGATAATTCTGGTTATTCTGTGCTCGCTGGAGCTGACTTTCCTTTATCAAAACAACTATAGCGTTCCGCGAAATCCCGGTCATGGCAATTTATCCTTTTTTTTATTTTCTAACGTCAGAAATGTCCTCAACAGACGCGATGCTTTGTCATCTGTCAGTGACGACTGTGCGGCAGCTGTTATCATGCTGACCGAAACCTGGCTGTCAGCAAAGACTGCGGATTCCGAATTGTTTGATTGCGACAAGAACTACAGAACAACAGGCTTCGTACGTATTATCTCGCATTGGCCGCCGGTTCAAGGTCGCCTTTCACTGCTGCCGCAACCATGTTTTCTTCATCTCTGCCAAAAACTTGCACTAAGTTGAACTCCATTACCCCCGCCATATTGCCTTAATTGTGGATGCACCATCCTTCAAGTCAGCACACATCGACCACCTTTTGCAATAGCACCATTACTATTTAACAAATATGGATGTTGTACTTTTATATGTGTTTAGTTTTTTGCTTTGTACCCACACCCTCTGCAGCACCCTTCAGGCCCTGAGGGTATCGAAGTAAATAAGCACTCGCGAATTCGACAAGCGTCGAATTTATAATTAAGCACACTTCTTTATTTAAGATCCACGCGATTGAAATCAGAGTGATCTTAATATGTATCATGTTAATATCAGCCATCATGATATCAATTTTAATCACGCGATATGAAAAAAAATTGTTGTTGCCATATTAGTACGCCCTGTATTTTGACTAATCGGTAGGCTATCAAGAGGCGTTACCGCAATGGCCGCCACCACGGCTAGCAAAAATGTGGAGAGGATGTGCATAGGAGAGTGGCCGCAGGTTCGTCATAAAGGTTGTGCATCCGGAACTGGTACTCGAGCGGTTTCTGCGAAGGCGCGCCAGGCGACCACGGTGCCTTACCGAGCGCTGTGCTTCGCGTGTCTAAATGACCGGCGCGCAAACACGGGGTGCCGACAGTGCCGCAGAGACAGCCACTCATCACGGCAGGCGCCGCCCGCTCAAGCGTCGCAGTGCGTACCCCCTCCGCTAGGCGGCCCCCGTTCCGTCATTTCTGCTAGGCCTAAAGTCTTTCTTATCTCCCTCGTCTGCCTTCTCGCGAGCCCTAAGTGCCTTCCTAGCGAAAACAAAGGCGCAGCACCGCCTCACTCGTCAGTGCGCTGCGGTTGTTCGTTTATTGGCCGCGTGTTTGCTGTTCACTCAGGGACGCACTTGAGAGCATTGGCTTTTCGCGTGTGCTTAAGGCGAGTCTTGAGAGCTGCGTGAAGTTCTCGAGTGGCCGTTCGGGAAATCGAAAGTGACGGCTTCGTCGCTGCCACTGGCCGCCCGTCCACTCCGCTTCAGGGGGGAACTTGATTTTTTTTCCCCTCTCGCTTAGAGTGACCACCGAGCGGAAGATGCTTGGCCGATGTTGAACGGGAGCAGCGAACAGCAGGCAGTCAGTGTGAAAGCGCAGTCGGCCGCTATGTCCGCAAGTCGAGTCGGAGGTCTGGCTGTAGGCGGAGTCTCACGAAGCCGAACGTTATGCGACATGCAGAGGTTTCGGCCATATGCCAAACGTTTCAGGAAAAGACGAAAAACCGAAGAAACATTTCTGTACAGCCCGCGCAGCGCACAAATGATGTCTTCAAGGTAACAATTGGTTTATGCTTTATGGCCATTTAACGTCCCAAAGCGAGTCACAGGCTACGAGGGACGCCGCAGTGAAGGGCTCCGGAAATTTCGACCACCTGGGGTTCTTTAACGTGCGCTGACATCGCACAGTACACGGGCCTCTAGAATTTCGCCTCCGTCGAAATTCGACCGCCGAGGCAGGGATCGAACCCGGGATCGGGTCAGCAGCCGAGCGCCATAACCACTGAGCCACCGCGGCGGATCGGCTAAAACGGCTTCTGGGTGAAACAAGGTTCAGCGTTGCGGTCAATATATGCGTTTTCCACAGGCTATGAAGTCTAATGAGAGAAAAAAAAAACCTCATAGGGTTCGTAATCAGGTTGAGTGGCCACAACGTAATGTACACTGTAAGAATTTAAAACAAAGTCCTCCTCCTTGCACCAAAATGTTCCTATAAATTACGCATCCAAGCATGTTACGCATGTTAAAACGTGGCTCCATAGGAAGAACATTTTTGTACCTTAATTCTGTTCCTGAAACCATTGAACACTATCTTATCAACTGCGAGGATGCGAGTTTATATGCTACAAATGACGATAAAGAGGGGGGGACTGTGCCGCAGGGCAACGGTGACATGCGTGGTTAAGTGTGCACTTACCCGTTGTCAGAAATATTCTACATTCCTCTAGGCGGCCCAGACGAGCTGGCGTGCTGCACCACTGACGGTTCGGAAACGCGCGAAATTCGCCGTATTTGCCCACCTCTACACGGCTCCTGGAGTTTTTTTATTAACACTCACCATTCGCATTCTAACTCTCACTTTCCCCTTTCCGTCCTCTCCCCCCCCCCCTCATCCTTAAAGGGACACTGAGGAGAACTCTATCAATTTTTTTTTGTTAGCAAAATCTGACAGTTCGCCATTTCATGGCTTTGTTGCCGCTTGTCCGGGCGCGAAAGACGCATTTATTTCAAAGAAATTTGGATTCGAAGTTGAAAAAGTTTTTCCCGCCGCTCTGATTCAAACTCAGGGAACTCTTATGACGACACGGAGAACTCTTATGACGACACAGAACGGAGTGACGTGAATCGTGACGTAAACGCAGACTCCGTGATTTCTGACGGCTAGCGGTGCTGTGCGCAACCTTCCTTTGCAAGCCTCGGAGATTCGTGACTTCCATGAAGTCAGGAACATTCCTCCAAGGTGGCGCCTCTTGTCCAAGGAAGTCATCACGCTTGTACTTGCGAGATTGGCCTGTGGCGGCGATACCTGTATTTTGGTTCTTGCTATTTTCTACATTACAAGAGCTTTGTTTTCAAGAAAAGTGGCGTTTTTGTGATCAGGAGCTGCTATTCTATGGATACAAGCCAACTTCAATTTCTCCTCAGTGTCCCTTTAAAGTAGCAGGCGCGGGACAAGCTACCGCGGTCCGACCTCTCCACCTTTGGTATCATTCATTTTACTTTCTCCTTTCGTATGCTGTAAACCACTTTTTTTTCAGTAATACGTCATATCATAAGTGTTGTATAGGTTAGTTTCACGCTAGAATACAGGGGCAAAATGTCATTCTTAAATGAGAGAATTGGGCAACGGAAAGAAGCTTCAATATGGTTGGTTGGTTTGGTTGGTCGGTTTGTTGAGTTTAACGGTCCCAAAGCGACTCAGGCTATGAGGGACGCCGTACTGGAGGGCTCCGGAAATGTCGTCCACCTGGGGTTCCTTAACGTGCACTGACATCGCACAGTACACGGGCCTTTATCATTTCGCCTCCATCGAAATTCGATCGCCGCGGCTGGGATCGAACCCGCGTCTTTCGGGCCAGGAGCCGAGCGCCATAACCACTGAGCCACCGCGGCGGCGCTTTCAATATGGTGACGAACATTTCGAGACAAGGACTTGTCTACTTCAGGACAGAGTGCTGACACATTGGGTTTGTCGCACACTTTTTAGCTTCCACTGAAACTGGACGATTGAGCGAACTCCGAAAATTGTTTATTACCCGAATGGGCCTCAAAGACACTTGAAAACACTCTTGGTTACATTCTAGCGAAGAATAACTTGATGAAAAGCTGCATCCGGTTGACGCTGTACTTGGTGCTGCTAAGGCAGAACTATACAAAAGTGTCAAAACAGCAGCATGTCAATAATGCCAGATTCGGTGTAGACAGCGGCAGGTAAAATTAAAAACAAAAAGCGTAGTTACGCGCTGGTTACAGCCTCGCCCATCGCATTCAGCTCTTCCCCTCGCCGGCCTTCGACTTGGCAGATTCGCCGTACTTTCCGTGACGCAGGGCACGCTTGAAGTTCCTCGCCCAGAATCGGGCGTCACGTCGGCGGGGCGCCGGGACCTCGCTGAACTCTGGCCTCTGCCACAGCAGGTCGTTCGGGTCCGGAGCCAGCAGCGCAGTGAGCCTCATGGCGTAGTCCAGGTTATCGAGCAGGTTAAGGGTCAAGAAGAAGCAGTAGTTGGCCGCACGGCACCAGGGTCTGGTCATCTGCTTCAGTGGTGCGGCACCTTCCAGGAACTCGGCGACGTGACGACTGGATTTCGTCACGGACTCTACTCTGCTGTCCTCCCGAAGAATCTGGTTGATTGCAGAAGCGCTGAGTCCCGTCTTCTCTTGCACGTCGTACAGGAGCTGGACTACCTCGAGTAGACCGAACTTTGCTCCCTTCAGGAATCCTTCCTCCAAGAACCTGACGTCGGCGCTGCGAAGCAATAATTGCGTGCGTGGATTATTCATTCCGGAACAGAATACAGCCCTGAAGACAACTGAAGGCGACAGTGACGAGGACAACACGTTTACATAACACATTCAACAAGTGAACGAGTAACCGAGCGTTCGAAGCGCACACCTTCTGGTCTGGGAGAAGGAAATCCTGAAAAGTACGTAAATTGGTCTCTAGTAAAAGTGAAAAGAAAACTCACAGAATGTTATGACTGTGTAATGCGATGTTCAGCGATAGCTGTTTAGGCTTTTAGTTTTGGGGACATATTTCTGGCGCACTGGTGTAGTGGTCAAGTGATGCACTCCTGCACTAGCAGGCGGCTGTTCCAAACAGAGCCACCCGAAGGCTTATGCGATCCAGGTTGGCCGTGACATTCAGGTCAGGTGTCCTTAATGTCACGTGACCATGGCATTAACCGGTTGCGCCGACGGCGACGAGAAAGCCAGGGACGGGCGCCTAACAGCTGTCGCTGTAAAGCAATTGACATTTCGTGTTTCACAGACACCCTTGTTCCCGAATTGTGGAGGTTTTTTCCGTAACCCAAAACGTTTTTTGACCCTTTTCAGTTACCGTTGTATGCATATCTTACAAGTGAACCACTCCGCGACCCGCCCTTCTCGATTAGATTACTAGGCGAAATGTGATAAAGCGGTGGTCAAGCCATCTGTAGGCGACCGATGACCCGCTTCGACCACCGCAGGAAAGAATAAAGGAAAAGAATGCTCGTTTACAGGCCGGACTACTTGGCGCAGTAGCCCGTGAGTACTCCGGGGTCACAGAAAGTTGCCCGATAATGTAGTAGCCTCGCAGGTCTCCTAGACAAAAACAAGGCAACCAGAGAGCCCTTTCCTCCCGGTGACAGCTCTCGCAGTGACTTATCTCGTTGTTGGTTTGCGCAGAACGTCTGAAGACCCCAATACTTAAGAATTTAGGCCTAACGCAGTTACCTGGGCGCTGCATCCTCAGCGTTGACGTGGTAGGCGTATTGTCCCAGAACCAGAAGCACGAGAAAAGGCTTAACCACACCGAAGGTCGAGTGAGCCTTGCGGGCGAGCTGGAAAAGGAACCTCCCGCTGGGACAGAACACGTCGTCTCCGTCATAAGACGTCGGCACTGCCGCAGTCAGCGCCCTCTTCATTCGGACTCGGAAGAAATCCAGCACGTGCCCGACCGGCTTGGCTACGATCACGGCCAGCGCCAGGCTGCAGAAGCCGATCACCAGGCCGGCTTCGTCCAGGGCCTCTCGGCTGGTGCTACTCTTTCGGATGAGATCTGCCAGGTAGTCGACGATGCCGGGTGACGTCGGCAAGGGCTCTATTTGCTCCCTATTGCTTGCAAAAAGATCCGGTAGCTCGTGCAGGTTTAGTACAGGTGTCAGGACGTTCGGGTAAGGCCTGTCGATGGTGCGATCCCTGACCTTGTAGATGTCGGCGAAGAGAGGCTTCTCCGGGTTCGTCGGTGACGGCGTGGCCGCGACGCAGTCCAGCATGAGACGGTCGAAGGAGTCGTCCCACTCGTTGGAGGCGAACACTCGGAGCCAGGAGGCGTACAGCGAGCGGCGAGTGGCGTCATCCGGGTACTTGACTCGCTTCAGGACTTCCCGGGCGCCCTTCATGGCCATGATGTCGCTCCAGTCGGTGCGATTGTATGCAGGTATGTCCGACGGAGCAGAAGACATCATCCGCGCAAAAGCGGCGAAGAACTCGGAGAACGCTGCCATAACTGCAAAGATTCAACAAAAGGTGTTGTTACCGTTGACAATACAGAGTTTGTCTATGTATACGCTCAAGTCGTAGCATCTGAAAGAACTGCGCTCTAAAAAACTAGTAGAAGCACAGACGAACTAAAACGCCTATTAAACATCCGCCGTCAGCTGTTAACTCCGTTTAATGCGGTGTTCACTCTTGTTTTGCTAGAGGGGAAAGCAGTCTGCGCACACTCGCAATATACAGACAACGAACCATGCTTAACAGAGCACCTGTCTCGCCTGCAGGAGCTGCAGGCACTTGTAGCTGCAGGCATTTCTCTAAATATTATGATTCCGCTGGCTGTCAATAACATAATAAAATATTTAGCTACAGGAAGTGGAAGGTGGGCGTTTTGGTTGCTAGAGGTAAAATGCAAAGTTGAGAAACGCTTCATTTAGACAGAGATTTATTTTGAGTCGACGTTTCGGACAGAGCCTGTCCTTTCTCAATACTGAAGTTACAGCGATCTCCTTCTTAAAAAGTTGGCATTGGCACACATGTGTGCAAATGCCAACTCCTTAAGAAGGGGAGGATGATTGCTGTAACTTCAGTCTCTGTCCGAAACGTCGACTCAAAATAAGTCTCAGTCTAAATGAAGCGTTTCTCAACGTCACACGCACGCACGCACGCACGCACGCACGCACGCAGCACGCACGCACGCACGCACGCACGCACACACACACACACACACACACACACACACACACACACACACACACACACACCATACATACATACACACCACACACACATACACACACATACACACACATACACACACATACACACACATACACACACATACATACATACATACATACATACATACATACATACATACATACATACATACATACATACATACATACATACATACATACATACATACACATACACACATAATACATACATACATACATACACATACACACATACATACATACATACACATACACACATACATACATACACATACATACACACATACATACATACACATACATACACACACACATACAATACACATACATATATATATATATATATATATATATATATATATATATATATATATATATATATATATATATATATATATATATATATCCCTTCCATCTCAACTATATTCCGCAGCAGTCCTCTCAACCGCGCGTTCCCCTATTAAAAGCGGTATAGAGCTGAGTTGGGGGGAATGATTACCGGGGGTGTTGTTCACGCGTTTACAAGGCAGCCATTAATTGGTACTCGCATCTATACAGGGCTTTTAACATGTTCGAGAATGTTCGCATTTCCGTCAGTTCATTCACCCCTGTAAACTTTCACACTGCCATTTCAGACATTCATCCATACCCCAATACGTTCTTCATCACCCTCCTCTCCATAAAAAGATATCAAGTGCTTCTTTTTTCTGCTTCTTCTTGCAGGAATAAACATGTGAATATATCATTAGGCGGGCTTTATTGTGACGTTTCACGAAAACATCTGTCGTATGGTAAAAAGCGAGCTCCACGGCGAAGCATTTGTGGAAAATTATTTAGCATTTAAGTGTCGCTACGGTGGAGCAATTTTGTTTGGAAAAGAACCGCGCACCCTTAAGACATGCACTGAGAAAGATTGGATGACACAGCGCTGTGTCGTCCTACCTCTCTGAGCTCACGACTTATACCCCTGTCACACGGGCACTTGTAAGGCCTTAGAAATTAAGGTCATTTGCCCCAAAGGCGCGTGACGCGCATCTACACGGCAAAGCGTCGAGACCTTTGCGATAAAGTTCCGTAGCAATAAATGCGGCCGTCAGCGGCCTTAAAGTTGCTTAAAGGAGCAACCCAGACGGCAGCGCCAGCTAGCGAGTTCAAAGAATAAAAAATTGACGCAATTTTTAGTTTTGAAACCGTAAAAATATCTAATTTATCTTATTCAATGGTTAATTTTGCGTTACAGTGCACTTAACCGTAGAGGAGGCGATGACTAAAGACATCCACACTGCTAAGAAAGGACTTGAACGCTTTTCAGCAGCCGCATCGACACACATGTGCTTGCGCATCTCGCTTTGCTGTTTTTTCTTCGTTTGCTCTTTGTTGAGTGCGTTTTTTTGAGTTTGCTTGTGTGCACAAAGACACAAGCAACAAAGCACGCTTCTCGAACACAACGAGGAGCCGAACGGAAAAGTGCGCCTACCGTGGTCGGACCGAGAACGATGAAAAGAAAAAAAGAAACTTTGTTTCAAAATATCTGTTTCTCACCGTCAGAACTCTCGTTTATTATCGTGATAGCTACTTTTTCCAACATAAACGAATGCACTCTTAGCTCAAGTGCTACCGTCTGCTTTAATTTCATAATGTTACTAGCGCCGCTTCACACACAGCGGTGACTTTTGGCATTCACGGAGGCCGCGTTCTAGCTCCTTTGGATTTGCCGTGTAGCAGCGTCGCTGCTCCTTTTCGGTTTTCCTCCTTTAGTGCAATAAGACAACTTTACGGCAAAGGCCGAGAAGAAGTCCCGTGTGACAGGGGTATTAAAGGGACTCTGAAACGCCTTCCGAGGAGAGCACATTAACTCAATCACTGCACTATGTTGCCATGAACACCAGAACCAAGTAATACTCTTCTACATGCAGCACACGACCCACAATCACGCGTCAAAGTTGGCGAGCCCTTCCCGGCGACTTTTTCATGCTCGCGCCCTCCTCCATCCCCCGCATCTGCGTAGACAAGGTGAGAGGTAGTCATTGGCTAGATTCTTTCAGACGTCAGACAGCTACCGTGGCCGCGGCCAATAAGCCGCTTAGCTCCGGCGGGTCGGGAAGCTCAGCTCCCAGAGGGGGTCGGCGAAGGAGCGCCTACCTACCAGCGTGCAAAAAGGGACGAGAGGAGAGGGAAAGGCGCGAAGACGGTGAAATTCAAATGTTAACTACAGATAACTCCGCTTCTACAAAGCGCCTTTGAAAAATTCTTGCTGGACACTATTCGTGAAGCGGCATGCTTCAATATCTCAGCCATGCCGCAACTTTATTAGAGCCCTCTTCACAGCCCCTTCAAGAGTGCGCTGTTCTTTTTCCAAACATGAATTACCAACTAGCCCGTTCGGCCACCCTTGCAGGAGGAGCAATTGCCGGCAGAACCCGCAAGGCTGACCCCATCAGTAGCTTGCGACAACCTCAGCGCATCAGAATACGGTGAAAGGGGCAGGCGGGTAGCGATCCAGACCACCGAATTGGCCGCTGTTTACTCTAGTAACGGCACTGGTGGGTATCCGAACAGACGCGACAACGCTCGCCGAGAAGCAACAGACGGAAATTTTAACGCGGGAGCTTTGAAAGTCCCGTTGTCCAGAAAACACGGTGTGATGACCCCCATAATGCGCAGGTCCACAGGGGACGGAGAGGCAAAGAGACACCGTATGGCTCAGTTTAAACAAACAGGTATATTCAATAATTACACATGATGAAGATTATACATCAGAGGCTGGGGCGTCCGAGCTTACGTGCCGACGACTTCATGGGGGCGATGGAGTGGCTCCGGAGTTGGGCTCGAGCGGTTGCTGGCAGAAGCTGCACGCCGTCGGGGCTTCGGCGCTGAAGGCCCTCTTGGCGAATGATGTCGTCCTGAGCGTGTATGCAGTAGAATTTCAATAGTCGTCCGTTTCTTCGAGGATGGTTCCCAAACCCTTCCTCTAGTGTCGTTCGGCTTGGAAGATGAACAGGAGGCGAGCTTGTAGATGATGACAGCAGAGCATAATTTTACAACATACATATACAGAGAGTTAAACTGGAAAAAGCAGAACTGAATTTACAAAAGAACAAACTTTGCACTACTTTACTCATCGACCGGGCAGGTTAGTGCCTAAGTAGCATCACATTACATGCTAAGCATGGAGCCCCAGCTCAGACTGGACTGCATCCGTTTACATGTGCTTTTAAGCACTTGATTAACAAAGGACTAAGGGCGGTCATTTCCAGTGGCCCGCCCAAAGCATCAATTCTCCAATCCAAAATAACATGCGAGATGGGGACCACCCCTTGGGTTGGGCTTAGCCTCGAACCCAGAGTCTGTTAACAATACAAACTAAATAAACAACAAAAACGCCACCACTCTCTCTCAAGTGAGAGTATACACAGGCTCTCTCTTCGGAGCTAATTCACTAGCGCCTGTCTTTCCACATTCTTGGCGAGTACTGCCTGTCCGCCATGACAGGTGTCCGTCACGGCCCTTATGGGAAGCTGTGGGTGCCTTCCCGGCGATAGCCCACGACAAAGGGGGGGGGGGGGGGGGGGAGGGAAAGAATGTTGTCTTCGCGGTAGCGCATAGCGTCGGCTGTGGTACGGCGCGCTCTGGCCCGCTGACAGCTCCCTTGTCCTGGAATGTGCCCGGAAATTGGGGAGGATAAAGCCTGTTTCCCCGGGGCGGCGGCGGGTCCGGTTGTTCTGGTCGTCCCTCAAAGAGCATGGCTGGGTAATTGATGATGCCGCTGTCACGGGTCTCCGTCTACGCCGCGCCGTCGAACGTGGATCCTCGTAGCACACACGGAATGTCACAACGGTGTCGGCGTTGTGAGCGAAATATCGCGAGCATGACTCTCGCAGGTGGTCCCCAGAGAGCAACCTACGAAGCAGGTGGGCCACCTAGGTCACGTAACCTGGTGGCGTCATCACAAACTGCCTACTGGATTGTGAGCACACTGCCCACCGTGGCACGTGGCAGTTGAATAAACGATTGGTTGCTCTTTTGTCTATAAACAAAAAATGCTCTATAGACAGTCTATAGACGTCTTATAGACTCTATTGCCTTCTTATAGATATTTCTTTTGGTCTATTCATAGTCTATAGACAAGTCTACTAAAAGTGTATGGCCATAAATATATAGGTGGTCTATAGACTGTCTATAGGATTTGTATTGCCTATAGACTGCTCTCTAGGGTTTGTCTATAAAGAATCTGTAGACTTCATAGACAGAAGTCTATGGACAGTCTATAGACTAAAGAATTTTTTGTAAGGGAAGGCCCACCGCTGAGAGCACCTGTCGTCGCAGTGCAGTGGCGCATCGCTAAACCGCTGCACCACTGCGCCAGCTAGGAGGGGTATGAGGACTCCCAGGGATCTATGAAAAATAGAGAATTACCTTCTGATATATGAGAATTGACCCACTACGCTCCCGATGACGTACCCTTAGGGCGGAGCTTAAGTGCCCTCTCCAATATTTACAGCACGTCTCCTAAGCCAGCGGGCTACCTGACAACTCAAAAAACCTGGAACGCACACACAGACGTTGCCCGAAACGTAGACGGTCCGTGTAAGAACACACCGAACGCTGTAGTCCTTAATCCGAGTGTGTAAACTGCTCTCTTTCTCGAAAATATCACAAATAAGGCGCACCTCCGAGTGAGAATTTCTTATGAAAAAATTAATGTGGATTAGCTCAGCTAATCCAGGATATACAAAGCGGAAGCAAGATTGAGGTCTCCACGGGCCCACGGAGCCGGTTGTGCGCCTTTCCTTTCGTGAAATTGAACGGCCTTTGCAAAGTTGTCAACGCCAATGAACTCTATGAAAGCCGTGGGCTCACTTATTTTGTTTGGTTTTCGACGTAAGGAAATGGCACAGTAACAGTATCACATATCTCGGTTGACACCCGAACAGCGCCGTAAAGGAAGGGTGTAAAGGAGGGAGGGAAAGAAGAGAAAACTGAAAGTTGGATTTTCGAGGAACGGCGCGGCGCTGCGCAGCGGCGGAACATAGAGTCACTGGCGGAACACTTGTGGCTCGGTGCTAATAGTGGCGCATGCGCAGTTGTGACTAGGGAGCGAGAGAGAGAAAGAGTCGGCGGCGGCCACCTGCGGCGTGCGTGACGTCACTCGTGCTCCGACATACGCCGGCTCGCGCGAAGCGCGGTGTTGACTAGCGTAGTGAAGCTTTTCGCTTCAAAATTTACCTATGGTACATACACGTGCAAATAGTTAACAGCGATGCGAATCACCTATATAACATGTTTCAGGGCCCAAAGGGGTTGAAGAGAAACTGAAGAAGATGAGGACAAAAATGCAGCTAATAGGCATTCTGGACTGCGATGTTAGTAAACTGGCATGGAGAATTCAACATTGCACGCAAAGGAGCTGCAGTGTTCCGGCTTGGGGTTGTCCTAGCAAAAACTTCCGAACTCACGCTGTTGCTTCTGTCAGCGTACTGGCTAGGTATAGCCACTTAAAACATTCATTAAGACTGCTGTCCTTTATTGTCTTCAGTTAAGAGCTGACGCAACCTGCCACAATAAATGCCGTGTACCGTGTTACCGTTACCGAGGTATCGGGAGCCCTCACACCGCCGCTGAGCACGCGCTGATTGGCTCCGATACTGCAGACGAGCGCGCAGCTGTCGGGTACCTGGCGCCATCTGGCGCCGTCAAGACAATTTGCGCATGCGCATTGGCTGCGCGCGGGCTCCCGGTACTCCGGTACCAGTAACACTGCACACTGTATTCTAAAGGTGTCTCTTAAGGCTGTGACTCATGCAACAAAAAGTACTGTAACCAGGACCAAAAATGTGGAAGTGAAGCACTACGGCACCTCTTTCTTCTTTTAGTCCCTCCTTTTTACCTTCCCTTACGGCGCGGTTCGGGTGTCCACCGAGATATGACATAGATACTGTGCCATTTCCTTTGCCCAAAAACCAATTTTGAAGCACTCGTGCATGTATGTGAGGCCTCGCTAGACGCCCGTCCCCTGCAGTCGAGCTTCCCCGCACACCACTCCCGCAACACCGCGTCCTTGTTTGCTTAGCTACCCTAGCTAGCAATGGAGGGCACCTGTGCCTGCGTACGGTGCAAACACCACGCGGGCAAAGGAGAAAGCTGATCTGTAGTCTGGCTCGGGCAGCTGAAAGCGCGCAGCTCTTCGGCGGCGGAATGCAGCCACGCAGAATCTGCTTCGTGCCCGTTTTACTTAAATATGGCTTAATAAACTGGGGACTTCTCTTTGCTAGGGGATGCCAGAGTTTTTATTTATTTATTTATTTATTTATTTAGAAATACTGCCAATCCCACTCGGGATCATCGCAGGAAGGGCAAAAACAGTATTCAACAAAGCACGTGTTTTTCCTCCATAAAAACGCTAAGGCGCCCGTGTGCTGTGCGATGTCAGTGCACGTTAAAGATCCCCAGGTGGTCGAAATTATTCCGGAGCCCTCCACTACGGCACCTCTTTAATCCTTTCTTCTTTCACTCCCTCCTTTATCCCTTCCCTTACGGCACGGTTCATGTGTCCAAAGATATGAGACAGATACTGCGCCATTTCCTTTCCCCAAAAACCAATTATTATTATTAACAAAGCAGGTACATAAAACACAGCGTTGCAACTATATGTGAACAGAGGCTGTTAGGTTTAATAGCAATAATAATAATCGGTGAGAAACAACATGGGAGCAACAATACAAGGGAAAAGAAACAAGAACAACATAAATGCATTACACATTAGAAAGAACAATTTTCATTAAATCAAATAGAGCACTGGAGCTGACGAAATGGTGTTTATAATGCACATTGTAAAGCTGGTAGGTGCGCTTCATATGTCTCTAAAAAATGTTCTAAAAGATCAGATGGTTACACTTGATGGTAGGTTATTCCATTCTCGAATGGCTGACGGAAAAAACGAATGTCTAAAACAGTCTGTGTTGAATCGATATTCTTCCAATGTTTGTGAGTGCCTATGTCTCGTTGTTCTTGTTTCTGATTTTGAAATATACCTTGTACAATCTATGTTCACCATGTTGTGAATAAGTTGATAAAGTAGTTTCTGTCGTGCAAGCCTGGCGCGGTTTTGTAACGTAAGTATTCCAGCGTTGTTTATGAGTTCTGTGGGTGATTCAGTTTGTCTGTATTTGTTGTAGATAAATCTTACAGCTTTCCTTGGAACTCCCTCTAGTTTCTTTAATAGTTTATCTGTAAACGTAAACCAGGCTATATTCGCATATTCAAGTACACGTCTCACAAAAGTATTGTAGGAAAGTAATTTAATGTCTGACGGCGCCTCTTGAGAAATAATAATAATTGGTTTTTGGTGGAAAGGAAATGGCGCAGTATCTGTCTCATATATCGTTGGACACCTGAACCGCGCCGTAAGGGAAGGGATAGAGGGAGTGAAAGAAGAGAGGAACAAATAGGTCCGTAGTGGAGGGCTCCGGAATAATTTCGACCACCTGGGGATCTTTAACGTGCACTGACATCGCACAGCACACGGGCGCCTTAGCGTTTTTCCTCCATAAGAACGCAGCCGCCGCGGTCGGGTTCGAACCCGGGAACTCCGGATCAGTAGTCGAGCGCCCTAACCACTGAGCCACCGCGGCGGGGCACCCCTCTTGAGAAAGGAAAGCAGTTTCAGTGCAGATGACGTAATGAAGTTCACGTGCAAGTTCCATTTCAGATAATAATAATAATTGGTTTGGGGGAAAGGAAATGGCGCAGTATCTGTCTCATATATCTTTGGACACCTGAACCGCGCCGTCAAGGAAGGGATAAAGGAGGGAGCGAAAGAAGAAAGGAAGAAGAGGTGCCGTAGTGGAGGGCTCCGGAATAATTTCGACCACCTGGGGATCTTTAACGTGCACTGACATCGCACAGCACACGGGCGCCTTAGCGTTTTTCCTCCATAAAAACGCAGCCGCCGCGGTCGGGTTCGAACCCGGGAACTCCGGATCAGTAGTCGAGCGCCCTAACCACTGAGCCGCCGCGGAGATCAGATGATAAAATTAAGCCAAGGTATTTATGCTGTGTAACTGAGGGAAGCGGGATATTGTTCAGTGTGTATGAAAAGTCCGATACGTTATATTTCCTGGTAATTCGCAAGATGGCTGGTTTTTCGATATTAATACTCATTTGCCATTTAGCGCACCAATCAGATACAGACTGTAGTGCATTTAAAGTGTTATGTGGTCACCTGGAGAGTTAATTTCATGGTACAGTATGCGATCGTCAGCAAAAAGCCTCATTCGAATAAGAATGATAGCAGGTAAATCATTGATGAAGATAGTGAATAAAATAGGTGAGAGAACACTGCCCTGGGGCACACCGGACGTAACTTCAGTTATGTTAGACTTTTCACGGTTAAATTCTACGAATTGTGATCGATTAGCTAAGTAGTTTTTAATCCAGTTAATGATGGGTCCTTCGCCAAGTGTAGATTCCCACTTTAGAATTAGTTTTTATGGGATACACGATCGACTGCTTTAGAAAAGTCTAGTAAAATGAGGTCAATTTGTTTTTGATCGTCGATGCTTAGTGAAACGTCATGTATAAGTTCGACGAGCTGCGTGACGGTAGATAGTTTTTTGCGAAATCCGTGCTGAAACGGCGATATAATTTGATTACATTCAAGGAAGGATGTTATATGATTCAATATTATGTGTTCCAGTAGTTTGCAAGCGGTACTAGTAAGTGAAATGGGCCTAAAGTTAGACTTGATCTTCATGTCCAGATTTGTGGATAGGAATTACTTTGGTCAATTTCCGGTCGGCTGGAAGGGAAGATGAAGATAACGATTTGTTGAAAATAAGGGATAAGTATTTCGCCATCCATTCTGCATATCTTGTTAGAAATGCATTGGGTATATTGCCGGGTCCAGATCCCTTTTTCCAATCTAATTTAAGCAAGAGGTTGAGTACACCAGCCTCACCAACTGTAAGGGGCTGGAGGCACGTGTTGGGAGCTGTTAAGTGTGGTAGGTTTCCGTCATTGTTTTTATTGCTGGATCGGCTACGTAGGTGTGGTTTCTAGGAATACAGCGATGGGTCTGCTGCGTAGGAGCTTGATAGGTGACGCTTGCAACGTGAGACGTCGTCTGCTCCGTGTTTACCTGAGGGTGAGGAGGAACGCGGCGTCTGGCGCGTTGCTGCAAGGCTTTACGTTGCTGGTGCGGCTGGCGCCATCTATGGGAAGCGTCTTGTAACAGAAGCGAATCTCGTGAGAACTCCGTCCGGCATCGGTGCATCGGCGTCGCACACCCCCAGCCCGTGCGAACACTCGCCCGTAACAACGTCCTTGCTCTCTAGCGTAGCCCTTCGAGGAACATCTCGTTGGTCGCTAGTCGCTGTATATTACATCTGTAGCAATGAATGCCGCTTGTATCAGCACACTGTCGTAATATTTTGCTTTCGAGGACACGGCCGCCGTTGTCGGCATGCGCGAAGCAGCGCCAGGAGAAGACGAGCGGAGAATATACATGTGTATTCCTTCCTGCGATTTTAAAACCGCACAGTATATAGGCACAGTCGATTACATACGTCGCCCATCGGTACACTCCCGGATGTGTCGCGATGCGTTCTCATGCACAAGGCAGTTTCGACTAGCACATTACGGCTCAGCGCTTGCTTTCTTCAGGAGTTCTTCTGATGTATCGTAGTTACGAAGAGGTGCTGCTCCTCACTGATAAACACGGACTCTGCCATGAATGAGACGGATTCTGAAACTAAAGAGACTATAGCATCTCCAAGTCGTTTTGTTCTTGTCACTTCGAAAAACAGAAAATACGAAAATTGGTTTTTACGTAATCAAAGGTTCCACGGTACGCCGCCTGGTCAAGGTGACGCATTGTTAACACGAAGATTATTGAGAACAAGGGCCCCGCATGGGACCCGGAACGTCGTTTTTGTTTTTTGACTAGGTCAGGGAACCAATCTTCACGCTAACAAAATTGGTTCTGAGGAAAGGAAACTGCGCAGTAACTGTCTCGCGTATCTCGGCGGACACCCGAACCCTTCGCACGTTTCGAAGACAAGCAATCAGTTTGTCAGCGCTCATGCAGACGAACACAGGTACGCGTTAGTTAAACGGACACTTACCGGCTTGACGCACGCTCTCAAACGCTAGGAAACGAACCAGCCGGGCAGCAATCTTCGAAGGGTAGCGCGTGCGCGCTGTGAATCTGAAGGAGCTCAGGGGAAACGACAGAGATGGCCGGAGCGGCCAGAGCGACAGCGACGAATCGCGTGATGCGATTGGCCAGCTCACGCGTTTTATTTCGATTACAGGGGGATAGATGGCGCAACACCCTCGGTGGCCGTAAAAAAAAAAAGAAAAGAAGAGCGAGCGAGAGCGTTGCGTCATGCGGCCGACATCCGCAAGTCTAGCTCCTTGGATGCAATTCGCTTTCTCCTTTCATTCTGCTCATATGTCAAAGAGCGTTAGTTCCCCCCCCCCCCTTTTTTTTTATGAACAGGCTTTGAAACTTCTGTTACGCTCCCTCCAGAATTTTTCTCCCTGCAGACCCATTCTTACGCCGCGCTGCAGACTACCGTATTGCAGACCTTGGTCGCCCTCGGCTGCTGCTGCAACGAGGCCCGTATTTTTCCGGTTTCCGCTGTCACGTCCCGCCCGGCCAGGTGGCGACGCAGTCACGTGACAGCAGCGAGGAACCGCCCGTCCCAGGGCAGTGCGAGATGTATTTCACCCCTTTCCTTTCGCAACCTTCTCTACAGAGGAGCTCCCCTAATGCATTTGTGCTAGCATAGACAGAAGCAAAGTAACCGCAGCATTTGCTCACTAATAACCTCTATACGAATGTTCCAAGGCAGACGACCGGAAGGATTATGAATTCTTGAAGCTCGAACTTAGAGAAAGAAAGGGAAGACTAAATCCGCTGAAAAGCGTTTCAACGAGCAGCCTTGGCTTCGTTTTAAGGAAGACGAAATAATGTTTCGCGCTGTTTATTTTTTTTTTTGTGTGTGTGTGCGTGGAAATTATACAACGCAAGCAGTAACTCCAAACGTCGTTTATTGCCCGAAAGGCACTGAAACACTCGGAAGGATACTTGGTTCCATTGTGATTGCAGACAACGGCTCCTAGATGAAAAGCTGCATCCACTTGATGCTGCACTCGACACAGAAAAGGCACAACCGTGCAAAGGTGCTAGCATGCTCTCCATGCTGGACTAACTGAAGACAGCAGCTGCTGCATGAAAAAGCCGCAGTTACGCGGTGGTTACAGCCCGGCACATCGCATTCAGCCCTCCCCCCCACCAGCCTTCAACTTGGCAAATTCGCCGTACTTTCCGCGACGCAGGGCACGCCTGAAGTATCTAGCCCAGAATCGAGCCGCACTCCTGCGCGCTGCGGAGACCCCGCCGAACTCTGGCCTCTGCCACAGCAGGTCGTTCGGGTCCGGAGCCAGCACTGCAGTGAGCCTCATGGCGTAGTCCAGGTTATCCTCCAGGTGCAAGGTGTAAAAAAAGCCCGGGTTGGCAATACGACACCACGGTCTGGTCTTCTGCATCGGCTGAGCGGCACCTTCCAGGAACTCTTCGACGTGATGACTGGATTTCTCCACGTGCTCCATGCAACTGCTCTCCCCAAGGATCCGGTTGATTGTAGCAGCGCCGAGTCCCATCTTCTCTTGCGCGTCGTACAGGAGCTCGACTACCTCCAGACGCCCGAACTTCGCTTGCTTCAGGAATCCTTCCTCCAAGAACCTGACGTCGGCGCTGCAAAGAAATAATTGTGTGCGTGTATTATTCGAACGGGCACTTCATAGGCGAGGCGAAGTGACACTGTTCGCTTCTCCGCAGGTTTCGCTGCTGCATTTCGATCAGGCGCAAAGAAGCCGCAGATATCGAGCATTTCGCGTCAGGGCGGCTGACTTGTTGAAGCGAATAGCTTCACGACGCTAGGCAAAGCAGTCGTCGCGTAGGCCGGAGAATGACCTTGAACGACCTTCAGCCCAACCATGTTAGCTGTGTATGACCATATGTGGTACAGTTATGGTGTCGAACACTAGACCCATGACCTTTAGTGGACCTTTGACGTTGGGTGACCTTTGAGTTTACCTTTGACCTTAAGAGCACCCGATGGGGTGATGTGAAGCCACGTGATGACATCTGATGGGGGTGTCGTAAAACAATGTGATACCACGTCATAGCCACGTGGTCGTGCGGGTATGGGCTCCGTGCGCTGGTATGGTGGCGCCAGCAGCGACCAGATCGCCAGCGCCGCCTCGTGGCACTCGCCGCATTAACCGGACGCTCAGTCTCGGCCGGTCTCTCTAGGGCAGAGCGCGCGCCCCTCGAGACTGGCCGTGGTGGCCCTGCGCCTTCCTCCATGCCCGATGCGTTCGCGTCAGCGCGGCCGCATAGCTGACTCACACTGACCGCGATGCCATTCTGAGTCAACGCCTGCTTCTCTGCGGATTTTAACGCATTGAAAGCCTTGACGCCACCGCTGCTACATTTCGTTTCAATTGCTTTCAGGTTGGGCTGATCACCGATTGCGAGCAACCATGATTGTGTTGCAGTCCCGACGGCACTGCAATATCAGGCAGCGCAGTTGAGCTTATTGAGATTAATTAAGTACCTTTACAGTTTGTGAAACAAGTCTCCAATTGGCTCAGATAATGAAATCAGCTATGTAATTTACATGCACTGTGACATCCACTATGTGAATGGTCGGCTAGAATTGCGAAAAAAGCAAACTTACTACACACACACAGATATATATATATATTTATGAAGGGAGCCAACAGTCACCGAAACCAAGGAACATAGGAGAACGTTAATTTTTTTTAAATGTGTTATGCTTACCAGTGGGATAATAATACTTAAATTAATAAATCGCTTAAAGAAAATTACTTATAAAGCAGCAGAAAAAACAACCATGCCGCCGGTGGGATCCGAACCCACGACCTCCGAATATCGCGTCCGGTGCTCTTACCAACTGAGCTACGGCGACGGCTGTCCAATCTGCTGCTCTCGTGGGTATTTATGTTTACTGGGTGTAAGCGAGCCTTGAGAGTGTTCACCAGCGCCACCCTCGACCATAGCGGCGGACGTAGCACGTCCTGTAATACCGCGAGCGTAACGTAGAACGTCATCTAACGGCGAGGGCGGAAACTGTGCGAGAGCCCTCTTATGCTACCTATGGCATCAAGACTGCCAGAACCGAGACCCTCGTTAAGCTATGAGCAGACAAGTTAAAGGAAATGAGGGGCCCGTTTGACAAATTTATGAAGGGAGCCAACAGTCACCGAAACCAAGGAACATAGGAGAACGTTAATTTTTTTTTAATGTGTTATGCTTACCAGTGGGATAATAATACTTAGATTAATAAATCGCTTAAAGAAAATTACTTATAAAGCAGCAGAAAAAACAACCATGCCGCCGGTGGGATCCGAACCCACGACCTCCGAATATCGCGTCCGGTGCTCCGTCGCCGTAGCTCAGTTGGTAAGAGCACCGGACGCGATATTCGGAGGTCGTGGGTTCGGATCCCACCGGCGGCATGGTTGTTTTTTCTGCTGCTTTATAAGTAATTTTCTTTAAGCGATTTATTAATCTAAGTATTATTATCCCACTGGTAAGCATAACATATTAAAAAAAAATTAACGTTCTCCTATGTTCCTTGGTTTCGGTGACTGTTGGCTCCCTTCATAAATTTGTCAAACGGGCCCCTCATTTCCTTTAACTTGTCTGCTCATAGCTTAACGAGGGTCTCGGTTCTGGCAGTCTTGATGCCATAGGTAGCATAAGAGGGCTCTCGCACAGTTTCCGCCCTCGCCGTTAGATGACGTTCTACGTTACGCTCGCGGTATTACAGGACGTGCTACGTCCGCCGCTATGGTCGAGGGTGGCGCTGGTGAACACTCTCAAGGCTCGCTTACACCCAGTAAACATAAATACCCACGAGAGCAGCAGATTGGACAGCCGTCGCCGTAGCTCAGTTGGTAAGAGCACCGGACGCGATATTCGGAGGTCGTGGGTTCGGATCCCACCGGCGGCATGGTTGTTTTTTCTGCTGCTTTATAAGTAATTTTCTTTAAGCGATTTATTAATCTAAGTATTATTATCCCACTGGTAAGCATAACACATTAAAAAAAAATTAACGTTCTCCTATGTTCCTTGGTTTCGGTGACTGTTGGCTCCCTTCATAAATTTGTCAAACGGGCCCCTCATTTCCTTTAACTTATATATATATATATATATATATAATATATATATATATATATATATATATATATATATATATATATATATATATATATATATGATAGTGATCAGATGATAGTGCTCTATATCCTGCAGGATCGACACTGCTTTACTTTGTGTATTCACCTCAGAGAAGCATAGCTCTAAGCATACATAAATGTGATGGGTTTCTTGCTGATTATCTTCCACAGTTAGAGGACTTTCATTTCAGGAATTTCATGAAGGCACCAACTGCATGAATTATTTTGGTCGCATTTTTTTGGTATATACTTAACTCTAGAAAGGCCGCCGTGGTGGCTCGGTGGTTATGGTGCTCAGCTGCTGACCAAAATGACTCGAGTTCGATCCTGGTCGCGGCGGTCGCATTTCGATAGAGGCGAAATGCTAGAGGCCCGCGCACTGCGCGATGTCAGTGCACGTTAAAGAACTCCAGGTGGTCGAAATTATCTGGAACCTCCTACTATGGCGCCCCTTATAGTCTTCGTTGCATTGGGATGATAAACATAATTAAAATCAAAGAGATTAATTCCCAAAATTAAGGGTTTAGTGATGTGAAATCCAAAAAAATATATATAGAGAGAGAAATTTGAACCACTCTCTATTTTTTTATTCGTCTAGAACAGGATTTGAGATCTCATAAATGCAACAAATAAGATACAAAATTTTAAACCACTGTAGGAAATAGAATGATGCAAATAAATACACAAACGCTTAGGTGGAACAATGGGAAAAACGACATAAGCACTCTCATAAGTAAGACGTCGCTCTCACAGCATACACACACGCACGAAAAATAAACTAGAAACAAAATTGACACACTGAACCACAGATGCGCATAACAAACGAAGGCTAGAACTTCAGATGCTAGCTCCAAGAACTTCACTGTTGACCATTTCCTGTGACTGACTGAGCTCATTCCTTCCCTTTACATAAAAACATAAAGCAACTCCTACCAATGATGTCACCTTCAAAACACCCCAGTCAGTGTAAACCCTTTCCCAGTTCACACTCATGAATTTAATTCCACAGTGCATTCATTTCCAGCAGACCCTCTGTGCATGAGCGAGCATGCACGATATCCAAGTAAAGCGTTAAAATATATTCGGTACCTTGGCTGCAGTGTTTTCATAGCTTTTATGACATTGGTAAACACAGCAGTAGGTTGAGCACCCATAATTATCTGTTTGTTTTCGCCTTCGGACGAAACACCTCACCGCTCGCATCGCTCACTGCGAACTGAACCAGAGAGCTGCGTTGGCTGCGTCCGCCTTTCGCCACCGCTGTTAACCAGGTGGCGCCACTCGCACGCGCCAAACTGCAGCGCACGGAGCCTATAATAGAACGGCTGTCGCGAGCGTGTAGCGGAGCTGCCATGGACGAGCCTCAGACGCTTAGCAAGCTTAGCTTACTTTGCGCTGAATTCCAGGGTCAACCAAGTTAAGCCACTGCCAATTTTTTTTTGAGACCTGTTTCCTTCACGAGGGATGGAGGTAAACCCCACATACCGTCACAACCAAACGTGTAATGATGCAAAACAATATTGCGGCTCGCTAAGGGCACCGCTGTCGGCCTTGGTTGTGAAGCGCGTTACTTACACGGTGCAACTTTCAAAACAGAGTAAATGTATTAAAGCCGGTTTTTCTAGCGTGAAAAGTTACGCATGGCTGTCGAAAAAAGTGTATAAGGCGAAGTTATCCCTCCCAAGTACTGACCGAGCCCAATGCTGCTTAGCTTCCCGCGGTGGCTCAGTGGGTAGGGCGCTCGACTACTGATCCGGAGTTCCCGGGTTCGAACCCGACCGCGGCGGCTGCGTTTTTATGGAGGCGAAACGCAAAAGACGCCCGTGTGCTGTGCGATGTCAGTGCACGTTAAAGATCCCCAGGTGGTCGAAATTATTCCGGAGCCCTCCACTACGGCACCTAATTCTTCCTTACTTCTTTCACTCCCTCTCTTATCCCTTCCCTTACGGCGCGGTTCAGGTGTCCAACGATATATGAGACAGATACTGCGCCATTTCCTTTCCCCAAAAACCAATTATTAATTAAGTTATCCCTTTTTTGCACATTTTTTAGGTGTACGTATATTTTTTTTCTTCTACCATTTCCGGCCTGCTTACCTCTTCCTGTCCCAAATCGAGGAGAAGCGATCAACTGGCCACATGGCTTTTTCGACGTCCACGGCTGACAGAAAGTGGAGGAAAGGGGGAGGAAAGGCGGGGAGGTTGGCCGGTAGATGAAGCCAGTTTGCTACCCTGCACTGAGGGAAAGGGATGGAGGGAGACAAAGGCGAGGGAGAAAAGGCAGTGATAAGAAAAAGCAGAAAGCGAAAAGGCTTCTAGTGAGCCCTTGTCAAATGCTTCACGTCAATTTCAATGCTATGTCGTCGTTTATCTGCCCGCACGATATCCGGAAAATTAGATTCAAGCGTTGGGAAAGGTTACGGAAATGGGTAATTTATAATACATTTTTGTCAGCACCAGATCAAAAACTACCTAGGACACGGACCAACGGCCCCCAGTCCAAATGCATAAGCGGGCCCGGAACGCTGTTGCTGCGGTGAGTTCAGTCGGAACTTAACAGCCTTCAAGCAATGTCCTACAGAAAACAAATAAACAGCGATCCGGAAGAACTCCTTGCGGGTGTCTCTGTTAACCTGGCTTTTATATGGTCAATACTGCTGCACATTCTCGCCAACGCCTGCCTAAGGAGCCTAGAAAGTGAGGCAAAGTGTCGCTTTGTTCAATGTCTTATGCCCCGATCGGGCTGAAGTCAAGACCGTGCGAGATCTCCAGTGGTTCTGTACATATCAGCGCCCCCCCCCACCCCCCCCCCCCCAATCACTGTCATTTCACTCCATATTTTGTCCTCGCGTTGAACGCTTCAAGGACCAAACCACCCAACTGCGTTTCCTGCTCTTACCCGGGGGCGGCGTCCCCGCTCTTGGCGTGGTAGGCGTACTGTCCCAGAACCAGCATCACGAGGAAAGGCTCGATGACTTCGGCGCTATGGTTAGTTCTGTGGCCGAGCTGGAAAAGGAACCTCCTGTTGGGACAGAACACGTCGTCTCCGTCATAAGACGTCGGCACTGCCGCAGTCAGCACCCTCTTCATTCGGACTCGGAAGAAAGCCTGCACGTCCACGACCGGTCTGGCTGCGGCCACGGCCAGCGCCAGGCTGCAGAAGCCGATGACCAGGCCCGCTTCGTCCAGGGCCTCTCGGCTGGTGCGGCTCTTCCGGATCAGGTCCGCCAGGTAGTTGACGATGCCGGGTGACGTCGGCAGGGGCTCTATCGGTTCCGGTTTGCGTGCGAAGAGGCGCGGTATCCTGTGCCGGACGAATACAGCGGTCGGGGCGCTCGGGTGAGGCCTGTCGATGGTGCGATCCCTGGCCTTGTAGATGTCGGCGAAGAGAGGCTTCTCCGGGTTCGTCGGTGACGGCGTGGCCGCGACGCAGTCCAGCATGAGGCCGTCGAAGGAGTCGTCCCACTCGTTGGAGGCGAACACTCGGAGCCAGGAGGCGTACAGCGAGCGGCGAGTGGCGACATCCGGGTACTTGACTCGCTTCAGGACTTCCCGGGCGCCCTTCATGGCCGCGATGTCGCTCCAGGTGGCGCGATAGCGTACAATGCAGCAAGGGCACGCTCCATGCGAATGCGCCATCCGAGAAAATTGGGCGCGGAAATCCGGGAACGTCTCCATAGCTGCAAAGTGTTAATAAACGGTATTACCGTCCAGAAGTCCTACACTGTAACAAGTGGAGGGTGCACGGCTGGAGTAAATCGCCACCTTTACGCCCTCCTTGAGGATTTTACTCTGTTAAATGTCGTGTTGACTTCTGCTATAAAGTCTACTGACTCTCTATAGACAAACCCTAGACAGCAGTCTATAGGCAATACGAATCGTACAGTCTATACACGATCTATAGATTTATGGCCATACACTTATAGTAGCCTTTTATCTATGGACAGTCTACAGATTATGAATAGACAAAGATGTCTATAGGAAGGCAATAGAGTCTATAAGAAGTCTACAGACTGTCTATAGAGCATTTTTGTAAAGTATGCTCCCAATTGGGCAGACAAAAGAGGGTGATGTAGTACAAACCGTATTCTATCATCAACCAGGTATGTGGTACATAGTAATCTGCCCTTCAATAAACATCATCTCCATCACTGAATCCACTGCCTGTGAATGACGCGACTCCTTTTTTTTTAGCGACAGGAAATGAAGTGGCAGGTGGGGGCTGCGAACAGCACAGGGTGCTGCAGTATACATGGTGTAGCGGGTGACGAAGCACGACCGCCTTTTATTTTTCTCGACATTTAGGAGGATGACGTCGCTACGCCTATGTACATATGTAATTTTACATGCTCGGACAACGTTCGCATTTCTTGCCGGCTTATTTGCTCTGTTACCTTTCACCTTGCCAATTCAGACATCTCACAAAACGTTCGCGGCGTCCATTCCTTCATTAATCCACTTCCCGTAAGCAAACTATCAAGCGCTTCTGTTTGTTTCTTCTTGCAGGAGTAAGCATGTAAATGTTTCACCGAGTAGACTTTTCACGTTTTGTTCTACGGAACATACAACGTATGTCGTAAGGTACACAGCGCACTCCACAGCGAAGCAGTGGATAAGGATACGCGCCAGATGCTGTTCACCCTATAGTGTTTGAAGATAATCGAACAGATGTGGAACGCTCGTGAAGGCAACGGAAGCCAGAATGCCTAAGGAGAATGACCTGGCATCTCAAAACCGAGTACACACCGACAGCCACTAGTTTAAAGCATGTAGGTCGCGTCAAAACCTAATGAACGCGGGTAATTAACTCGGACACTGTTTAATTAAATGGTTCGGAAATTGGTTCGGTTTGGCGCGACAATTTGATAACGGGTGGGAGTACAGAGGCTCCCCTTCATTGCGTACGGTTTATTCACGAGCTATTTACAACGTCGACCAGGGCGGCTGTGATGACTTAGATCGGTAAGCGTGCTAGGTCAAAGCTCGCTCTTGACGAAACTGTCAGCCAGCTCGTCCTATAGTTAGTACTATAGGCTTCGCTATTTTTTGTTTATTTTTTCGGCCCAGGGCCAGCGCCAGGCATGCAAGCGAGCGTCGAGTGTGTGCTTACATCTTCTGAAGGATTGTCAGCGACTCAGCGATGGTTTCGGGAAAGCACTGACCCCCCCCCCCCCCCCCTCAGAGGTGTCCGCATCACGCAGTAAAAAAATTGAAAATTGCTTTTGGGGTAAGGAATGACGCAGCAACTGTCCGAATTTTCAATCGACACGTCAGCCGCTCCGTGAGTGAAGGGTAGGAGGGGGAGAAGCACGTGAGAAACAGGTCCCGCAGTGGAGGGCTCCGGACGAGTTTCGGTCACCAAGGAATCTTCAACGTGCGCTCGCCACGCACAGCACACGGGCGTCATCAGCGTTTCGCTTCCATCGAAGCGCAGATTGAGCCCCCGCCGTCGAGCTCAATAGCCGAGCGCTCCGATTACTGAGCCAACCCACGAAGAGGACGCGAGGGGGCGCTGGAATCCGATCCGTGCTTCGACTCCGCGCTTCGATGTCTACGCTTTCACTTTCCGGTGCTGCGGACGTTGATCAGGCCCGAGGCCTGTTCGCGTCCAGTGCGGAAAACGGCCCGGCCACTTGTGGTAGCGAATGAACCGAAGCACAAACCGGCGTTCCTTTGGCATCGGCCGCCGATTCACCAAAGGCGCTTTTTTCGGAGCTCCACCGACTACGTCCGAAGCTCAGTGCTTTTTGGTATTTGCGCTTCTAGTACATGCTGTAGGGGCGATAGTTTTAAACCGTGTTAAGGGTAGGAAGGCTAGCGGAAGTGTGTGTGCCGAAGGTTTTTGTGTAGGAATCTTTGGCGGGCTTTTACGTTGCGTAGTGCCGAAGGTTTATGTGTAGGAATTTTGGCGGGCTTTTACGTTGCGTAGTGCCGAACGTTTTTGTGTAGGAATTTTGGCGGGCTTTTACGTTGCATAGTGTCGAAGGTTTTCGTGTAGGAATTTTGCCGGGCTTTTACGTTCCGTAGTGCCGAAGGTTTTTGTGTAGGAAATTTGGCGGGCTTTTACGTTGCGTAGTGACGAATGTTTTTGTGTAGGAATTTTGGCGGGCGTTTACGTTGCGTAGTGACGAATGTTTTTGTGTAGGAATTTTGCCGGGCTTTTACGTTCCGTAGTGCCGAAGGTTTTTGTATAGGAATTTTGGCGGGCTTTTACGTTGCGTGGTGCCGAAGGTTTTTGTATAGGAATTTTGGCGGGCTTTTACGTTGCGTGCTGCCGAAGGTTTTTGTATAGGAATTTTGGCGGGCTTTTACGTTGCGGAGTGCCGAAGGTTTTTGTATAGCAATTTTGGCGGGCTTTTACGTTGCGTAGTGTCGAAGGTTTTCGTGTAGGAATTTTGGCGGGCTTTTACGTTGCGTAGTGCCGAAGGTTTTGGTGTAGGAATTTTGGCGGGCTTTTACGATGCGTAGTCGGCCGGACGATGGGTCGGCAAGCTAGGTAAGTCACGATGGACGGGGACGGGGAGTTAGTGCAGTGCCAGGAGTGCGACCGTTGGTGCTATTTAGACGAGACAAAGTTCAGGAGCTTAGCCGAGGCAGATGGGGCTAGCTTCGCGTGCAAGATATGTAAGCGTTTTGAGGAGGCCGTTCAGACGTTGAAAGGCGAATGGGCAGCTAGGATTAAGAACTCAAAGGGGACCTGAAGGTGGAACGAGAGGAACGGATTAAGTTAGAAACTCAGGTCGCCGAGTCGCTTAAGAAGGAGGAGGCTAATGCCGACCTGTTGGAGCGAATTGTGGGCGAACTGAAGGAGGAGCGGGAAAAGCGGGCCCAGCTAGAAGAGCAGGTAGAAGCGCTCAGGTCGCGGCCGGCAGGGCACCCCGGTTCGGAGCAGTGTCAGGTGGGGGACGAGGCTCGTCGACCCTACAGTGCTGTAGCGCAGCGGGCTTTGAGTGGGGAAGAGAGAGAGGTAAAAACGGGCACGGAGACTCGCGACAGTAGCGTACGGCGGCGGGGGAGACGGCTAGTGCGATCCGGAGGACAACAGTCGCAGTCAGGAAGCGAACGGTTAGAGCGGAGGAGGGTTCTGCTAGACGGGGACTCGAACGTAGCTAGGGTTGAGGGAGACGTTCTGACGACAGTGAAGGCAGACAGGCGGGTGCAGGTGGAAGCCCAGTCAGGGAATTGCATGGTAGATGCAATGGCCAAAGCCCGGGAGGTGGTGGGGGGCAGCATGGATGGCGAACACCTTGTCGTCATCCATGCTGGTCTCAATGATGTGCTGAAGGGGAGGAGCCAGAATCTCGAGAAGCAGTTAGAAGTGGGGATGCGTAGTCTTAGAGAGGCCTCTGAAAGTGTGTATGTGACCATGTGCACAATCCCAGACGTCCAGACGCAGTCTAGCGAAAGGGAAAGAAGGGTCGTTGAGGCTAACCATGTAATTAGGTTAATGAGTCGACGACTAAAATACGGTGTGATGGAAGTTAACGGAAGTGTACGAGGCCATGCCCCACCCTTTTGCACAGAATGGCATTCACTTCGGTGGTGCCACTGGCAAGAGGGTGGGTAGTAGGATAGGTCGCCAGGCAACAGCTTTTTTGGGGGGACCCAGAGCTCTGAGGGAACCAGTGTAGAGAAGGAAGAACCAAGATCAAAGGGACGATGGAATCATAGGAGAAGAAATGGACGCAAGCGCCAGGGCCAAGTTAATTCAGATATAGGTTTCATTAACATGCGAGGTGGCAGGAATAGACTGAAATGGGAGGAAATCGAAGAACAGTTAAGGCAGGAGGAATTAATGGTATATGATTTAGTGGAAACGCATCTTAGAGACGTGGAGCAACCACCCTGCAACCCAGACTACTCATGGGAATATTGCAATAGAACAGAGGGCAGCAGAAAAGGGGGTGGTATTGGGGCATTCATTCATAAAAGTATGAGTTTTCAAAGGCTTAAACTGGGACGCAAGGAACATTTATGGCTAAAACGAAAAGTGGCAGGGAAGCAAACACTCCTTGGCTTTGTATACCTGTGGACAGAAGGTAATGCCAAAGAGGAAAGCAGGAAAATGTTAGAATGTATTGCAAGCGACATTGATGAGCTAGAACGACAGGGCGAGATAATTATATTAGGCGACATGAACGCACATATGACCTGGATGGGTACACAGATTCGACAGGAAGCATGCTGCAGGATATGTGTGACAGGCATGATTAAGTTGTATGCAACAGTACTGAGAAGTGTGAAGGGCTCATAACATGGGAGGCAGGGAACCTGCACTCGACGATAGATTATGCACTAATGTCACAGAGGGGGTATCATAGATTAGGGGTAATGAGCATAGATGAACATGCTTCTGGAAGTCTAGGTAGTGACCACAAGCATATCAATTTGAGTTTCAGAAGAGAAACCAATGTAAGACTGAAGCGAGATGAACAATCAGAAGGGAATTTTTACTCAGAAAAGCAATTGGAAGCAGCAGCCAAACAAATTGAGAAAGTAATTTTTGAGGATAATGAAACAGAATGGACTTATACAAAATTAACTCGATTACTTGAGCTAGAGCTAGCTAAGGGGCGAGTAAAGCCAAAAGGGAAAAGACGCAAACCCAAGAGTTGGTGCGATGAGGAGGTCAAGAGGGCGATAGAGAAACGTCAGGAAGCGTCCAGGGAACACAAATATTCCAAGAAGAGGGGGGAACCAGAAGCTGAAGTAGACAGAAAATGGGATACCTTCAAAAAGTGTAGAAGGGAAGCATCCTATTTGATTAATGACAAAATTAGAAGAAAGCGTGCCCAATGGATGTCAAAAGTAAATAAAAAGAATAGAAAAGCAGCTCAAAAAATTCTGGAAACATCTAAATGCAATGAGTAATAAGACTAGGCTAGAGCAAAGGTTTATTGTCACAGATCAGGGTATTCGACTAGAAGGGGATAAAGCAATGAAACATATAGGAACAAGGATGACAGAAAAATTTAAAGAAAGAAATGTTGCACATAATTTATCGAAGGAGGATAGACCGATTACTGCAATTGCTTCACTCAAGCAAAAAGAGAGTGGGAAAGGGCAGAGAAGAAGGTTCCTAGTGGCACGTCAACAGGACCAGATGGTATTCCAATTATGTTAATAAAGAAGCTAGGCCTAAAATCCAAGCAAACATTAATACAGGTAGTGAATCAAAAGATAGTGGATTGCAAAGTCCCCGATGAATAGCGATTAAGTAGAATGAACATGATATATAAGGGAAACGGGGACAAAGCTGACGTAAGTAACTACCGTCCCACAACAGTGGCATCTGTGGTTCACAGGTTGGTGATGCAGATTATAAAGGACAGATTGCAGGCTCGGGTGGAGAACGAGGGGGTGCTAGGGGAGCTACAAAATGGGTTCCAGAAACAAAGGAGGTTGGAGGACAATCTGTTTTCATTGACGCAGTGTATAGAGATAGCTGAAAAGGTACACAGGCCCCTATGGCTAGCATTAGGGACAGTAGGGGAGCCTACGACAACGTTATTCAAGAGTATCTGTGGGACATACTGGGCACATTGGATGTGGAAGATGGTGTAATTAATCTTTTAAAAGATATATATAAAGGTAACAGTGTGCTTATAAAATGGGAAAGAAATGTATCAGGGCCTGTAGAGATACAGCGGGGCTCAGGCAAGGATGTCCTCTGTCTCCTTTGTTACTCATGCTGTACCTGCAAGAGTTGGAGACCAAGCTAGAGAGGAGCGGACTAGGCTTCAACCTTTCTTTTCAAGCAAGAGGAATGGATTAAACAGTCATTGCAGGGGCTAATATACACGGATGATATAGTGCAAATGGCTGACAACAAGGAATATTTACAGAAGTCGATAGACATTTGTGGTACAGAGGGAGACAGATTAGGTTTCAAATTCAGTAAGGAAAAATCTGCAATCATGATATTTAATGATGAGGGCGGTGAGCATAGAATACAGGAGTTCATGCTAGAAGTAGTGGATGAGTACATTTTGGGGTGTGGATGAATAACGGTGCTGAGTATCTGACATAGCATGAAAAATATGTAATGAATAAAGCTAGCAGGAATGCAGCTGTCATGAAAAATAGGGCACTGTGGAATTGCAATAGGTGTGAAGTGGTAAGAGGGATCTGGAAAGGAGTGATGGTTCCTAGCCTGACTTTCGGTAATGCGGTCCTGTGCATGAGACCAGATGTTCAAGCAAGGTTAGAAATCAAACAACGCGGTGTAGGGAGGCTAGCTTTGGGAGCACATGGCAATACACCAAATCAGGGGGTACACGGTGATATGGGATGGGCGTCGTTCAGTTCGAGAGCAGAGAAGCTAGCAGTAAGATAGCATTTGAGGAACGATTGAGAAAGATGGAGGAAAAGCAGTGGGCTAGGAAAGTTTTCAGATACCTGTACATAAGGCATGTTGACACGAAATGGAGAAAGCGAACTAGAAAATTGACAAGCAAATAACTGGACAGCAGCAGGGGGGGGGGGGGGGGGGGGCAAATCAGCAATTATCGGTTTAAGAAAAAGGTTAAAGAAACAGAGAGAGCTCTGTGGAAAACAGGGATGCTGACGAAATTGGCACTGGGAACATACAGGATCTTTAAGCAGGAAATTGAAAAACGTCTATGATAATTGTAGGGGAAGCTCTTCGTGTGTTTGAGGCCAGGACGGGAGTTTTGCGGACTAAGACATATAGTGTCAGGTACCACGAGACAGGCACGTTGTGTGTTGCATGTGGAGAGGAGGAGAAAATGGCTGAACACTTGATACTTTTCTGTAAAGGGCTTCACCCTATACAGTCGAAAGCAGCGGGAATGATTTATCCAAAGCATTGGGGTTTAGGGACGGTGAAGGGAAAGTAGATTTTAACCGGGTAGAAGTAACCAAGCGAAGGTTATCTGATTGGCGGCTAAAATCAAGACAAGAATTAAATTCCATGAGTCACGGCTAGGTGGCCTCAGCCTCCGCCCGACTCAAAGGGTTCAGTCTTATCGATCCATCTATCCACCCATGCGTTTGTGCCGGCGTGAACTAGTCTCGCAAAGCGGGCCCGCACCGCGCATGCTTTCCCCCATAAGCGTGTCCAACCGTCTCTACCTGGGCAAAGGCGTCGCCGTAGGAGTGTTGTTTTTCGTTACGGGGCACACTGACGAGACAGCCCCCCCCCCCCCCTCTCTCTCTCTCTCTCTCTCGGAAAGAAAATTATACAGTCAAAACGCATCTGCGTGTGAGAATCGCACAGAAAAACTGACCCAGTGCACACTTGCAAATAATAAACTTTGGCGCCTAAAAAGACGAATAACCGATCGTATTAGAAATTTTTCTAGGCTCAAAGGCGGCACAGACCATGTCAATACTGATAAACAAAAATGGGCCCGGGGCACAGAAATGTGGCAACAGACGTTTTAGGTACCTTCTTGACATTTGTTGTGGTACAAGTTGGAAGATTTACATTATTCTCAAAGTAAAGCAAGTGTTCATGCTTTCAGTTGCTCCGAACCTCTACGGTCATGAAATCGCCCTGTTTCTTCAGCCACCGTTGTCCCGGCTAGACAGCATTTTTAAGATATGCATTACAGCCGGTGCCTGTTCTCGTCTTCAACCAGCGGCTGAAGCAGTCGGGGTAATAGGTGCACTGTGAAAGTTGAAAGCCTCCTGTCAAGGTGTGCGGAAGAAGCGTCTAGTGAACTGCGCGCAGTCATTTCATGAAGTTGCTTAACACACTATATTGAACACGTACAGTAAATCGCGCCGCTCTATGAATCGTGGTAGAGAAAATTAGGTGGCAAGGCTGCGACCTGTACAAAAAAAAAAATAATAATACGGTCTACAGGTCCAGATGTGTGTACGTGAAACTCTGGCGTATGAACTTAGTCTACAAAGTCTCATGTCACTACGGACTGCGTCAAGTTGACTTCACACGAGGTGGAAGCTAGACAGGAGAGGCAGAAAACATGCATCGTGCGTGACAGCGTTACTGGCCAAGCGCTTGCTTTCTTCAAACAGTTTTCGAAAAGAAATCTTTATGACTTGTTATAAAGTATCGCAGGTTATGCAGGTTATGACAAGGAACGTACTGCTCGCGTAGACCGTGACAAACACAAGCATGAAAGAGATTCTGAAAGTACAAAATCGCAACGCCGTTTGTTTCGAAGGCAAGCAAGCAGTTCGTCTGCACGCGTGCACCTGAATACGGCTACGCGACAGGTGAACGGGCACTTACCAGCTTGGTGTACAATACCAAAAGCAAGGAAACGTGAAAATCACGAACAGTGTATACTGCGCAAGCACTTCTAGCGCGGGAACAAATGTATACACGCCGAAGAGGCCGTACTCTGCCGTAATGTCACTGCCGAAGCAACAACAAACGAAATCTCGTAATGCGATTGGTCCGTCTGCGCGTTTTATTTTAATAATGATAGGACAGATGGCGCCACGCTCCCGTTGTGTATAAAATCCCTCTGTATAGAAAGTAGCGACGCTCTCCTCCACTCCCGCGTTTTCCTCCTTGATTATCCTCTCCTGCTGTCTGTGCGCACGGCACGCTTCGCAGGCAGTCGCGCGCTCGCCGGCCCGGTGTTCGCTGGCGCACGGAAGCGCGCCGAAGTTTGCGCTTTTTTTCACGCTCTGTTATTAAACGCAACCACAAGATGGACAGTCATAATCAAATTAACAAAATAACAATTTCGGAAAAAGACAGGCCACAATACAGCAATATGTCAATAGCGTTGATCTCAAATCTGCGGTAATAATGCTGCAGGAGACCAGTGCGGACGCGAAGGTCATTGCACACAAGACCTTTCACCTTCACCCAAGCACGTGCATATTAGTACGCAAAGAACACGCGGCCCAAATGATTGATCTGGAAGTGGAGGGGGTAGAACATACTCGCATAGAAATGTTACCCCTTCGTAGAGAAAACAAGAGTACTTGGATCGCAAATATCTACAGCAGGCCGAAGGATACAAGGGGCAGGTTATTATTATTAGGAAAGAAATTATTAGGAAAGCCAAAATTGCGGCTAATGGAGGTCCACTGCTAAATGTAAGGGACTTCAACGCCGCAAGCTACCTATGGGGCTACTCGTATGAGATTGCGATAAGGAAAAACACTTAGCAGATGCAATCACGAATGAGGCGCTAACGATCCTAACGGACCCAAGCGAGCCTACTAGAAAGGGGAAAACTTTCTGTAATGACACTAGTCCGGGTTACCACGAAAACGCTAGGTAACTTATAATGTATTAGTTATGCGCTTTGCATTGGCTCTTTTATCGTGCTTGGTTGCTTAAGTGTGTTTATTTACCTCTATTTTCTCAATGTTTGTTCCTAGCTCATGTACATAAAACATCGCATCACTGTAATAAGTACCGTGTGACATGCTGAAAAATAAGCGGAGATAACATAGTGCTCTCGTGAACGGGCCAGCGAAGCTGATCAGTTCACGCCGCCGCGGGATAGCAACCCAGCTGCGACAATATTTATTTTATTACTGCTGGTATATGAGAGGCTTCAGACAACTATTGGCTTTTCCAGGATTGCTAGTAATGTGGTGCTTTCGTACATAAATTACCGACATCACGCGCAGCTGCGAGAGTGGGCACGTACAGTCTTTGCCAAAAGTAACCAGGCTGGACGGTTTGATTCTCTGTCGTATGTTGAAGCTGTTATACCAGCCCTCAAGCTCTAAATCTCTGTATGGTAAGGAGAACCCTTGTCTTCACCTTCCGAGAACTTTTTTATCTTTAGTCGTAAGGGCTCTCCTTTTCGAATCAGAAGCAAACCATGCAGTCTGGTTACCTCTGGCAAACGCTGTACATGAGATGGCCCGCGCGCGCCCACCTTTCATACCGGAACACGTGGAGGCTCGTGCCAGCACGTGTTGGAAGGCTGCGCATCCGCTCGCATTGCGTTCCTTCTCTCAGACACGATGGGAAGCCGGTGGCCACAGACCCTGCATGCTGCTGCTCAAAGGTTAGCAGAATGCGACGCCAGGAGGCGTCGAGTCGGCTTCAAGGCTTTGTCAGGGCGTCGGCGTCAAGTTGGCTTTAAGACTCTGTCAGGGCGTCGGCGTCAAGTCGGCGTCAAGACTCTGTCAGGGCGTCGGCGTCAAGTCGGCTTCAAGACTCTGTCAGGGCGTCGGCCTCAAGTCGGCTCAAGACGTCGGCGTCAGGACCATGGAGCGCATGCTAAAGAGGCTGCAGCAAAGAGGACGCGTAGCGGTGGCCAAGCGGTTGAGCATCCGCCTCGCATTCTGAAGGTGCGGGGTTCGATCCCCAGCGCCGCCGGGTACCCACCGGTGATACAATGGATACAAGCTTTCCACTGCCTCCTGCTCGGCTTCTTTAGGATGAAATGATTGGGAAATGGGTCTTGGACCCCTCTTTGAGTAGTCGAAAAACCTTGTGCCATGGCGCTCTTTGGCCATAGATGCCCTTGCGCCATAAAAATTCATCATCATCAGGACGCGACTCGAAGAACGTGCGGCGCGTGCCGCTGAAACTGAGTCGAGACGGCTTCAGCGTCAAGTTCTCACAGTTCGTGTCGCACCAGCCGAAGAAAAGAGGCTTAGGAGGCATGTCGTCCTCGCTCTAAAATTCAATAAGGCACGCGACGTCGCTGACGGGGTGTAATTGACTAAAATTTTCAGAACTACTACTATCGGCTCTCATCCAAACGCTCCAGGCGTCCACCGTTCGAAGGCAGCTCTCATGAGACGACGCGAATCATCATGCATCACGGGGCGCTCACGATGGCACCCAGTCGCTTTCGGAGGGTGCGCTCACTACGACCCACCTAATTGATCGACGTTAATTGTTCACAGTCATTGATTCGCTTTTGTCTTCCACTTCTGCTCTTTCATCCTCAAGTTGGTTCGACCGACTTATTGAAAAGTCTTCTAGTAAATGAATAATGAACGCAAACGAAGACGTCGCTATATGCTCATCGACAGTGCTGAAGGTCGAAGCATTGCTAATAACAAATCGAATGCGCTGGCATTTCACTGACCTTGGTTTTTCCAAATGACGAGCTTTTCATGAAGACTGGCGCTTTCGCACACTATTCGAAGCGATTTCCCTCGCGTCTCATTTGTGGTTCCCGGAACTTTTTGCAGTCATTATATTTTAATACCTCGCTAACCATCATCTCTCTCCAAAGTAGCTCTGACGAAACAGTTTTGAACATTCAAGTCGGCATTTAATGCGTTACAAGCACCATTTTTGAGACGCTGGGATGGGATTTTTTTTTTTTTGTAAGGGAACCAAATTGTTATGCATGTGCAGGCAAGTTCGGCCTCTTTGAAAGGTTGCAGAGCTAGTCTTTCCATTGTAGCCATTATCGCTGCACTAACATTACAGTCCTACACAATAGCGGAGCTCTTATCCTCCAAAATATTATATGCCTTTTGTTGTTCGGCTCGTTTTTATATGAGATAAACCATCAACATCCGAGCTCAGTTCAATGGGAGTTATTGGAATGAGCAAGCCGCTGAAACTTGCCTTCTTGAATTTGGTGCTTTTTGCCGCCGCATCGGCAAAAGGTGAGTGGTATTTTTCAAAACATAGCCTTAGTACTTGCTTGAGGATTTCCATGTCGTGCACCACCCATCGTTCCTTTATTCTTCACGCCTTTCTTTTCATCGCACTGCTTTAGGCAGATCAGAGAGATATGTTCCGCGGACATAAAACCTTGCTGCAATAGTAGTAAATCACTGAAAGTGTTAAAAGATCTGCACAAGGCCAGCATGGTTACAGAGTTCGGGTATTTTTTGTACCGTGCGATGCCGCGATGCCAGTAGCGCAGTAAAGTGAAGTGTACGCAACAGTTAAATACTTCCATTGTAACTGCACTAGGACGAGCTCGATGTCATCTTCGAAAGCTCACACTGTCTTTCTTTCTTTTCCAACATTCGTATCGAGATATTTAGAGGTGATGTAATTGCATGTAGGGTCAGGGTTTGTTCTCGTTGTAAGAGTTCGAATTGTCCGTGGCCTTGTGTAGGCGACAGAGAAAAAAAAAGCGTCATTTAACACTTGCATTACTGGGATCCGTATTTGGAACTCTCGTAGTGAGTGGCCGTGCATCTCTTCACAGGCCACACCCGCCCTTACTCAATCGTCTACCCAACTCTGCTGGCTGAGAGATCAGTTGATGGAACAAAGGTGGTCGCACTCAACGAGGACATCACTCTGAACCTCGCACCAACAGACGTGTTTTCAGACAACTTCGTGCTATCAACCGCAAGAAAGGAAGACATATTGCACACCGAGGTAAGCTTCCTTTGATGAACTTGTTTGAAGAACAACGCCAAAGAAAGCTTTTTCCGTCTGTCTTTCCCCTTGGCAGTTTGACGCCACAGAAATCCGACGAACGCTTTACCACGACGAAGCTGTTATGGCCGCCGTTTCTATGAGTGATGATGGAGGCGTAATTGAAGTGGTAAGTATAATCGAAACGGTAAGAAAATACGGTTGCTTTTTTTTTTTCAGAGGGTCCCAACTTTGAGAAAAAGGTAGCTTGCTTTAGGCTTATTCTGGCCCTGAGACTATATTGGTGTCTACGGCGGTCACCATGCAGGTAACAGACAGAATGATTAAACTTGTTGGCTGATTAACTAACTGCCTTAACCTTTATTTTTATTTCAGGGATTATGTTGTTTTTTTTTGCAATTGGAGCTCGTCGTGTTCAAAATAGTATATCCGAGAAAAAAATAGCGTCAGAAAATTTGTAGCGCCCATTGAAAGGCGAAAAAAAGTAATCGTGGTAGGTAGCTTCACACCGTAAAACAAGGTCAGTCAAGGTCAAGGCTTATTTTGCAGTCAAATACATGGCTGAGGAGAAGGGGATAAAAGCCGCAATTGCGGCTTCACAAAGCTCCCAACCTCTATGTTGCTTCGGTTAGAAGTTAGGTACGTGGCAAGTGGACATTGCACGACAAATACAATGGTAAGCACTCATGGCTCCTTATAATAAAAACTCGAAGGCCATTCACAACGAAATAATTACTAAAAACTAAGAAATCAAGCCCTGATAGTGACTAAACAACAAAAGCGTTTTACCCAATACACTGCACAGGCAAGCAAAAACAACACGCTAAAGGAACATATTTCGGATGTAGTTGACTGTTATACGGAGCAATTACGATAATTTGTAAACCCAAACTTACTAAATATAGATGGTAGAACGTACTTCAGTGACTGAAAGCCATAATTTGTTCTCGGACGCGGTACGTATTAATATTCATGGTGCCTTCCTAACCGAGACACTGGGTTAATGTGTAAATGGGATATACTTATTAAATGATTGGTCTGATCGTGAAGGTGTGATCTATAAAGATGTAAAACCCTGAACTCGTGTAGACAGCTTATTGGCCTAATCTTGTGCCTAGAAAATAATGTTTGTGTTGGATGTTAGTAATCTACATCGGCTATATCTCTTAGGGCCTGTTTTTGTAAAGTCGAAAGATTCTGGATATTAGTGTATGTGGTGTTCCCCCACACCAAGTGGCAATATCTGGCATGAGATTCAAATAGAGCATAATACAAGATAAGCTTTACTTTGGCAGGAAGCATAAATTGGGACCTCCTGATTACACCTACAGCTCGTGCTAATTTAATTCGTAATAAGTCTATATGGCTATCCCAACGCATATGCTCAGTGAAAAGATCTCCAAACGTCCTAACTACACTGACTAAATCAATTCGATTACCACCTAACAGTAAGCTCACAGAATCGGAAACATGCATGTTTTCTGCCGTAAAAAACACAGCTTTAATCTTCTTCGTGTTGATTGGTATCGCATTTCGACGAGACCGGGAATAAAGCTTCTCCAGTAGTTCGTTGGCCCTTTGGAATACACTATCAACATCACTGCCTGAAAGGACGAGACTAGTATCATCTGCTTAAATAACAAAACTACTTGGCGGTCTACTTGTACTATATATATATATATATATATATATATATATATATATATATATATATATATATATATATATATATATATATATATATATATATATATATATAAGGGCCTAGAATACTTCCTTGCGGGACGCCATGATATATTTCTCTGCATGTCGTGCCGCAGTCTCTGATTGATACATATTTTTGTGGACCACTCAACTAACTATTAATCAGATTCAGTGCTGTGCCCCTAATACCATAAATATGATGTTTTTCGAAGTAAGGTGGTTAATTCTGTCAAAGGCTTTCGAGAAATCGATGAATATCCCTTAAATTATTTTGCTGTCTTCTATGTTGTTGATAATTATTTTTGCTGCAGAAGTGCAAGTTCTGTAGAGAATTTCGGCCTGAAGCCAAACTGCAATGGTGTGATTACTTTCAATCTTTCAAAAAAAAATTAGAAAGTCTAACTTGTATTATTTTTTTTCTATCCGCTTTGAAAATACTGGTAACAGCGATACTGGTCTATAATTACTTATCTCGTCTCTTGGGCAACCTTTATGAAGAACAATAACCTTAGCTTTTTTCATTGCTGTCGGAAAAGTGCCAGAAGTAAGCTTAGATTACAGATGTGAGTTATAAATAGGCAAATAATATCCAGTACTGAAATAATGGGCTCCAACTTAAGGCCGAAGGGGTCCTCACTATTACTCTGTTTAAGACGTTTGAACACCTCATGACCTCATCATCGTTGCAACATTGCATAAAAATAGTACTTGTAATGTGTTTATCAACATAAAATAGCGCCTCGTGGTCATGAACACTGTCAACTAGTCCAGAAAAGTAGTCATTAAACTTATTGGCAATGCCGAAACCAGCAGATCTGACGCCGTCGATAGTAACTGCATCCGTTGGTTTAGACGCATTTCGGTTTAAAAGCAAATTGAGCTTCTTCCACAGTTTGTTCTGGTTACTAACATCATCAAACATGTTGCGATAGTACGCATTTCTGGCTTTCCTTAAAGCAGTGTTCAGTTTATTCCGGTACAATTTAAAAAGAGAAATTCTCTGCATTGCGTGTTCCTAGGAATTTGTTAAACAACATGCCTTTTTTGATATTTTAAGAATTTTATGTGTAATCCACGGCTTCCTAGCTCGCTTAGGCTTGTTACGCAGCTTGTTACGCAGCTTGTTACGCAGCTTGTTACCCCAGCTTGTTACACAGCTTGAGGCTTGTTACACAGCTGCAGTGAGCGTGTCTGACGTAGATCGCTCCGCTGTGCGCTTTGCGTCATACTTCTGACGTCCCCAGATTCCCAGATGGAAGAGCCGGCAGAATCGGTTCCACTTCGCTTCGCTCCGCGGCCACGGGGTTTGCCGTCATTGGCCCAATATTAGGAAGGATGGTTTAACACTGGTCATTTATAGGACCAGAATTTGCCAATACATTTTCGATATTGGACCGATTACCTGTGCTGTTCGGGATCGTAGCGCTTGCAACCATCGTCTGCACAAATAACAGGTAGAATTCGCCATCTTCCCAGTCGTCATACTGCTGGATGTGCACGATTAGCAGACTGGTTTAGCGCATGTCATGGAAAGCGGAAGACAACCGCTGTAATTGCACGTCGTCCGCAGCAGTACGGTTGGCGTGCAGATGTTTGCACAGAGCCAAGTGCGATCCGAATCGCGAGGAACTCAGGAAAAACTGCAGGCTGAAGTTCTCTGTGCTCTGCAAGGTGCTGCACGGTTTGATAGCCGGATCCGGACAGCAAAAATCTACGTGGGCGTGACTCTAGGTGTGTACGCAGAGTAGCACATAGGGGGTGAAGACGGCCTCACTGGTTGGGCATTTGAACATGCACTTGCAAAAATGGTCTATAGACAGTCTGTAGACTTCTTATAGACTCTATTGCCTTCCTACCGGTATTTATTTTTGTCTATTCATAGCCTATAGAGTGTCCATAGACAAGTCTACTAAATGTGTATGGCCAGTCATAAATCTATAGATTGTCTATAAACTGTCTATAGGATTTGTATTGCCTATAGACAGTTCTCTATAAGGTTTGTCTCTACAGAGTCTATAGACCTTAAAGACAAAAGTCTATGGGCAGTCTATAGACTGTCTAAAGAAATTTTTGTAAGCGCTAGTACACGCTTTCGCGAGGTAGACGCCGGGAATGCCTTCGGTAGGAGAAATCTCCCCGTCTTGCTGCTAGCCATGGTGGGCCAGGCACTGCAAACAGGAGACTGTAGCCGCAGCGTTTCAAAAGCGGTTGTCGTTTGTCCTACGCATCCTAGAGACGTAGCCAAAATGTTGATGCGGCCCAGAACATCGCTTGATAAAATTAAAAAGATCTCTTTTGTTGTGTTTGTCTCTTTTCTTTTTCAGAGAGGTGTAATTGGCGAAACACTACGCATAGAACCTGTGCCCTTTTTAGAACGGAGAGCAAATGGTCGAATGCCTCATCGATTATTTCGTGCAAGAAATGTCAGGCCTAATGATAAAGTTACAGGTCAGAGTTTGACATTTAGCCTTCCATAAATTGGTAAGTACAATCAGCTCACATATATATTTTATATTTTGCCTCGTTTCAGTATCTGCGAGAGCGGATGCCACGGGTAAGTAACGATCATTATCTGCCTGCGCAGTAGAGCTCTGTTAGCTTTTTATTTTGTTCTTACTGAAGCAGAAACACCGGGGGTCCTTCGTCTTGCACGAATTCATTTTAGTCAATCAGTCAATCAACTTTTTATTTCCTTTGAAAAGGGGGTGTACTTTACTAAAAGCTTTTGCAGCTTGACGAGGTCCCGACCCAAGTTTTTTTTTTTTTTAATTGGTTTTGGGGGGAAAGGAAATGGCGCAGTATCTGTCTCATATATCGTTGGACACCTGAACCGCGCCGTAAGGAAAGGGATAAAGGTGGGGTGAAAGAAGAAAGGAAGGAAGAGGGGCCGTAGTGGAGGGCTCCGGAATAATTTCGACCACCTGGGGATCTTTAACGTGCACTGACATCGCACAGCACACGGGCGCCTTAGCGTTTTTCCTCCATAAAAACGCAGCCGCCGCGGTCGGGTTCGTACCCGGGAACTCCGGATCAGTAGTCGAGCGCCCTAACCACTGAGCCACCGCGGCGGGTCCCGACCCAAGTTGGCAAAGTCGGCAAAACGGCAAGATGACGGCCAGATACATGGTACTTGCAAACAAATGGGCAAGCATTATAGAGTATGGGGTAATATGGAATCAGAGTGAAAAAACGCTATACAAACAAACAAAAAAGCTAAAACAATTAATCTACAACATGAGCATGCTAATGTTCAACATGTGCAATATGAGCTCAGTGATCAACAAGAACATGGATTTGAAAGTAATTGTCGTTTGGCTTTCCCGGTTCACTTGTATTTGACGAGTAAATATATATTCACATTGTTCGTTGTTCTTAAGCATAAAACCTTGCCTGACATCAAACCTTTCTGATATCATAAAAAGAAGACGTATGGGAATGAATCGGAAATCTGTCGACATGCTGTGTTACAACCGCGCGAATATTTCAGATAGCAAGCACGTTACGTCGATAGGCGTATGTTATAACGCAATGCAAAATGCGTTGGACGCTGCGGTATACGTTTAGCCAACATTATCGCAACGAGTGTCATATTGTGCCACTTTGTCATTTGTCAGTTCGACAAGAATTTAAAAAAGAAAAGTTCTTGTACATACCTTCTCCTCTTGCTTTGCAGCGAATGCAGCCAGGCCATCCCGTGTTCACTTGCAGCACGTCGTTGTGGAAATATTCATTCTATGCGACACAGCATTTTTGAAGTTCTTCCTGACAGACGCAGAAATGACTGATTACTTGGCCAACACAGTTGCCGCGGTACGTTTACCATTTATACTTCTTTGATGCGACGCCTCGAAAACGTTTGCAACGAATAACTCTTGACGAACAGCTGCCAACTCCCGGAATGTAAAAAAAAAATGCAGGTTTTAGTATTCAACACAAAGAAAGGGGCAGCATTGCCGGTTACTAACGAAAATTTACTCCTCTAGACGATTCAAAACGCATCACAAATGCGTGTGGTCAGACAGGAAAATTAGCATACCCCGTGGTCTCTGCATGTACAGCAGCATACTGAACATTCTGGACGAAAGAATTTTTGAGCGGGAAACCACTTATGAACGCAATTTTTTCATATAATGTAAGATTTCACCATAACAATCAATATATATCCGCAGATCACCCGATGGCGGTCTTGTATTTTTTTTCTATTAACGTCTTTGCTATCATCAAAAGCGTTCCCCATTGGCTTTCTATGGCAGTCGAAACTGCATGTCCAGCATTCTCGGGGCAAAAATTTTGAAAACTGAAAAATTGGAAGGCACTGTTAGGAAATATTGAAGGTAGTGGCCCATTATTCTGATATGTAGCAAAACCTCTCCTTTAAAGTGTTTCCAGCGACCGCATCGAACAGTTAAGACTCCCATAGAAAACAAGTGGGGGAACGGTTCTGACAATAGCAAAAACGTGAGTAGAAAAAACAATTCAGGACTGCCGTTGGGTTATTTGCGAATTTATTCATTGCTATAGTGAAAACTTACGTTGTATGAAAAAAAAAATGCGTTCATAAATGGTTTCTCGCTCAAAAATGCTTTTGTCCAGAATTGCTGGGTATGTTTAAAATAAAGGTTTTGTTACATATCAGAAGAATGGACCATGGACCATTACCTTCAATATTTTCATAACAGTGTCTTACAATTTTACAATTTTTAAAATTTTTATCCGAGAATGTTGGGCGTGGTATCATCCAAACGCTGTCATCATTGCATTTAACTTCACGCGCAGAGATGATTTTGGCGATGATATATCTATTTTATTTGCATGCACGCGTTATATCAAGTATCGGCGTTCATTGGCTGAAACATTAGAATATATGCACGGACCCATGCACGTTCTCCGCCCTATTTTCCTACTATCTGCACGCTATTTGCAGTTACATTTTTCTACCTCAACAGGTTAACCTCAGATACAAATCGCTTCAACGACCCACAATTAAATTCTCGATTGTCGGAATATTGAAGCTCAGCGACGTGGTAAGTGCACTGTATCGAGCACCATGTGTGCGGTATACATTACCTGCTTAATCGTGGCCATATTTCTTTCAGGTTGAAAAGACGTTTATGAAAACAAATGGCACCTACTTGGATGCACAGCCTACGCTTTTGAACTTTATGAGGTTCACTTATGGTGGCGGTCTCCGTGAGGCGGATGTTACGTACTTGGTCACGGGGTACGTCGGAGGACCTCCTAAGAACCTGCCCCCTCAGCTTGCCTCAGCACCAACAGCACACGGCATAATGACGGACGCCGCAACTCGTCATCATTATCATCGTCATCATCATCATAACCAGCCTGACTACGCCCATTGAAGGGCAAAGCCCTCTCCCATGTCTCTCCATTTAATCCTGTCCTTTGCCAGCTGCATCCACCCTATGCCCGCAAACTTCCTAATCTCATCCGCCCGCCTAACTTTCTGCCACCCCCTGCTACGCTTGCCTTCTCTTGGAATGCACTCCGTTAATTACCCTCAAGGACCGGCGGTTACCTTGCCTTCGCATTACATGCCCTGCCCAAGCTCATTCCTTTCCCTTGATTTCTAATAGGATATCATTAACACGCGTTTGTTCCCTCACCCAATCTGCCCGCTTCCGGTCTCTTAACGTTACACTTTCTTTCCATGGCTTGCTGCGTTGTCTTTAACTTAAGCTGAGCCATTTTCTTGAGCATCCACGTTTCTGCCCAGTAGGCGAGTGCAGCTAAGATACAGCTGTTGACTGTTGTACACTTTCCTCTTCAGGGATAATGGTAAACTGCCATTCATGATCTGAGAGAACCTGCCATATGCGCTCCACCCCATTCTTATTCTTCTACCGGCGCGGTGGCTCAGTGGTTATGGCGCTCGGCTACTGATCCGGAGTACGCGGGTTCGAACCCGACCGCGGCGGCTGCGTTGTTATGGAGGCAAAACGCTAAGGCGCCCGTGTGCTGTGCGGTGTCAGTGCACGTTAAAGATCCCCAGGTGGTCGCAATTATTCCGGAGCCCTCCACTACGGCACCTCTTTCTTCATTTCTTCTTTCACTCCCTCCTTTATACCTTCCCTTACGGCACGGTTCAGGCGTCCGCCGATATATGAGACAGATACTGAGCCATTTCCGTTCCCCAAGAAACCAATTATTATTATTATTTCCATCTCATGATCTCGATCAGCGGTCACTACCTACCTTAAGTTACTTTACCACTTCCAGTGCCTCGCTGCCAATTGTGAACTGCTGTTCCCTTGCTAGACTGTTGAACATTACTTTGGTTTTCTGCAGGTTAATTTTAGACACCGTTCAGCTCTGCCTGTCTAGCTCATTGATCATGCAAGGGCAAGGACTAAGGGCAAGGACTAAGGGCTTGACACGAACGGGGCCCACATAGCAGAATCTTAACCATACAAATTTCACCGGACTTCAAAAGAATACCCGTTCCACTGAAATAGACCCCAAAGGCACTAATGTGAAGGAAACGCATTATTTTAATTATTGTCTGTTACTTTCGCGTAAGATTACTGATCGCATGCATCTGGACGTTTTTTGCTTCAATCCCGCCGTGTATATACTTTATAAGCGCATACACAAACGCATGTTTACGACACTGTTGTAGCCGCCAGAACTTACGCCGCTTCGCTGTGGACCTTTAGTCACCTTTACTATGCAGATGCCATCAGCCTTCAAACGTAACCGTATTGAAGAAACTGTGCATCCACTAGCGGACAAGGCCCCTGTTTGTTCTATTTTATTTTATGTATGGTTGTAAAAGTAGCAGACGTATTTAAAACCATGCAGTGTTCGCATGCTCGTTAATCGATTAACACTTATTTTGCACGATGTTCAGCCTTGCTTTATCAAACTTCGAAGCTAGGCTTCGCAATTTTCCCATTATAATTATTTCACTGAATCCATAGATGGCCTTCGCCCATCTTATATCATGGCTGCCTTATACTTTACTCGTCATGTACGAAGATCCTACAGGGAATTTAAGTGAATAAAACGGGTCTATACCTTTGGCCGGTTGAACGATCGCTTGAGCTTTGATCTCTCAGCGCGCTTCCCTTATATCATGCGCGTTATGACCAATTAGTGGCTTACAGCTTTGGACACAGTTTCAAGGTAAACAAATACATGCTAATTGGCCGCTGGTATTTCTTGTTATTTTATTTTCCGCCTTGGGAAAAAATATATTTTTAATGTTTACTGCCCATAGCATCGAAACATTGTATTTTGCTAAAAGAATGGATTTCAGGATTTTTTGACGCTGTATTATGTATCGATATTCATGCACATACTTCTTTATTGATTTTCAACAAGATATTTGTTAAAAACCACTGTTAATTCTCTTTATAGCATGGACATGAGCCAGTTTTACCAAGGAAAGGTGTATAGCCAACTAGCAGGTAAGTTTCGTGCTGGAAACACAGCACCAGTTGCATTGTAGAAACAGGAACGGCTTAAAAGTGAAGGGACCCCCTGTAATATGATTCTCGGCCATGAAATTCGCCCGCCGCGGATACCCGAGGATACTCATAGGTTAGGTGCTCGGCTACTGATCCGGAGTACCCCGGGTTCGAACCCGACCGCGGCGGCCGCGTTTCGATGGAGACGAAACGCAAAGGCTCCCGTGTACTATGCGATGTCAGTGGGGGTGGAAATTATTCCGGAGCCCTCCACTACGGCACCTCTTCCTTTCTTCTCTCAGTCCTTCCTTTACCCCTTCCTTTGCGGCGCGGTTCAAGTGTCCGCCGAGATGTGAGACAGATACTGCGCCATTTCCTTTCCCCAACAACCAATTTTCATTTTCCGCGCTGGCTCTGTGATTAAGGCACTCGTATACTGAGCCGGAGTACCCGGGTTCGAACCCGACCGCGGCGGCCGCGTTTCCATGGAGGCGAAACGCAGAATGCTCCCGTGTGCTGTGCGATATCAGCGCACGATAAATATCCCCAAATGGTCGAAATTATGCTGGAGACCTGCACTACGGCACCTCTTTCTTCTTTCACTCCCTCCTTTATCCCTTCCCTTACGGCGTGGTTCGGGTGCCCAACGATATATGAGACAGATACTGCGCCATTTCCTTCCCCCAAAACCAATTATTATTATTATTAACTTTTTCACAAAATTTCAGGTCTCGCCTATGTGGCAACGCTCTGTTCGTACGATGGCGTCGCTATTGGGGAAGACAGAGGCGCCGTATACTCGGGCGTAGACATCATGGCTCACGAACTGGCTCATTCGTAAGTTGACCTTTCTTTATGGCCTTTCCCTTATAAAAATGTTCTATAGACTTCTTTTAGACTCGAAAGTACGGTGTATTGGGCTAGTTGCATGGTTAACATACGTCATGTTGATTTAGCGCAACAAAAGCTAAGGACAGAGAAGAATTCGTCTAATCTTCTCTGTCTGTTTTTGTTGCGCTAAATCAATAAGATGTTTGTTATTAGATGTTTATTATTTGGGAACGACGTGTCACAGGATGATTGACAGACTGGATAACGCCACCTGCTCGCACAGGCTGAACCCGTCCGCGGCTCCTCCGTCCGGGGCCAACACTAATGCTGACGCATACTCTGCTGGGCCAATCGTGTTGATTCCCTTTACTTTTTTTAAAAGAGCGTTTTTCTTCGGAGTTGCGAGCGGGGATTCTGGTCCTCTTCACTCGCGAAACCTAAAACGTGGAGCAGAGGAGCGCATTCTAAAAACGCACACTGTACCTGCTTCAATCCGCCGCGGTGGCTCAGTGGTTAGGGCGCTCGGCTAATAATAATTAATAATAATTGGTTTTTGGGGGAAAGGAAATGGCGCAGTATCTGTCTCATATATCGTTGGACACCTGAACCGAGCCGTAAGGGAAGGGATAAAGGAGGGAGTGAAAGCAGAAAGGAAGGAAGAGGTGCCGTAGTGGAGGTCTCCGGAATAATTTCGACCACCTGGGGATCTTTAACGTTCACTGACATCGCAGAGCACACGGCCGCCTTAGCGTTTTTCCTCCATAAAAACGCAGCCGCCGCGGTCGGGTTCGAACCCGGGAACTCCGGATCAGTAGTCGAGCGCCTTAACCACTGAGCCACCGCGGCGGGGCTACTGATCCGGAATTCCCGGGTCCGAACCCGACCGCGGCGGCTGCGTTGTTATGGAGGCAAAACGCTAAGGCGCACGTGTGCTGTGCGATGTCAGTGCACGTTAAAGATCCCCAGGTGGTCGAAATCATTTCGGAGCCCTCCACTACGGCAACTGTTTCTTCCTTTCTTCTTTCACTCCCTCCTTTATCCCTTCCCTTACGGCGCGGTTCAGGTGTTCGCCGATATGTGAGACAGATACTGCGCCATTTCCTTTCCCCGAAAACCAATTGTTATTATTATTATTATTATTATTATTATTATTATTGTACCTGCTTCAGGCTTGGCTGCGTCCACGACGGGGATGACCCTTACCGAAAACCTGCAGGGCACAAAGGATCGACAAAGCCCGAATGTGGTTCGAACCTGGGATACATAATGAGCCCCACAAGAAGTAGCAGTAGCCTGAACCGTTTCAAGTTTTCGCCTTGTTGCCAAGAGCAGATGAGGCTTTTGTTGAGGTGAGTTCGCTCTTTTATGCCTTACTCACGTGTGTCGTATGTGTTCAGGGTCACTTTTCTTAGGATGTATATATAATGGGATATCATTAGAGTTTTCGTCACACCGAGGCCCCTTCGCCGGATGTCAGCAAAATCCCTAATTCGTCGAGACAGCCATGACGTCACTTTGCCGCGTGGCCACCACGGACCAATCGCAGCGTGCCGCCAAATTTGAAAAGCCGTTGTTATCGGAGGAGCTTGGGAGGCTGTGGCTGTGTCGACACCGCTGCGGGAGAGAGCAAGCGTAGCTGGGGGCGTCGAGGGTCAGGTGGATGGATGACGTGATGACATAATAAATAAATAAATAAATAAATAAATAAATAAATAAATAATAACGCAGTTTGTCTCGTTGTTATTGGTTGCAGGCACGCGCAGGAGTTCCTCGGGACCGGAGCTTCCTGACTGGCCACGGTAGCTGTGTGGCATCTAAGAGAATTTCCGCAATAGCCATCTTTTATCAGACATACGCAGACGAGTGACATGGAGCAGGGCTCGAGTCTGAAAAAAGTCGCCGGAAAGGCCTCGTCAACTTTTGAGCACGATTGTGAATTTGCTGCTTTGTGTAGGAGGGTATATAATTGGCTATGTTCATGACAGTATGTATACAGAGACTGAGTGAGTTGACATACGCTTAGAACGGGTTTCAGGGCCCATTTAAACACAGTGCAAAGCGTAAAAGCGATGAGGATCAATTACCTGCCGATATAGCGGGTATGGCCAGATATGGGCAATTCACGGAACCCTTAGCAGCGTATGATTTACTGATGACAGTGCCTTAATGAGATCGTCATGCGGATGAATTGAAGGGCATTAATTATTTAGGACCTAAGCACTCAAAGCAGTACGGTGGGGCTGAAAGTTTTTTTTTTGAGTGATCACCATAGGCAACGACGCATGTATATTTGAAGTAGTGAAGGAATATATATATATATATATATATATATATATATATATATATATATATATATATATATATATATATATATATATATATATATATATATATATATATATATATATATATAGATATATATATATATATATATATATATATATATATAGGGCAAGTGCGCAGACCTGGGTCATGGGAGTGAAGTAGTTTGTAGAACAATGGGCCGGAGAGCATTTGGTCCGTGCTCTCAGCCTCATGAGATGAGTAGCCGTTTTCCAGTACTACTCAAGATGCGAATATATTTCACCTGTATTTTGCCAGTACTCTCTATCAGGGGAGAAACTGACGAAAAGGTTTAAATCTAAGTTGAGAACAACGCAGGGAGCTGTGTCAACTTGTGTAACAATAAGAGGCCGAAAGAACGGGGATGGTGAGGGAACAAACGCTAGTTCATGACATCCTTTAGTCGAAATCAAGAAAAAATGGGCTTAGGCAGGACATGTAATGCGAGGGCAAGATCACCAATGTTCGTTATAGGTAACGGAGAGGATTCCAAGAGAAGGCAAGCATAGCATGGGGCCGCAGAAGGTTAGGTGGGCGGATGAGATTAAGAAGTTCGCAGGAATAGTGTGGCCGCAGCTGGCACAGAACAGGGTTAATTGGAGATACATGGGAGAGGCCTCTGCCCTGCAGTGGGAGTATACCTCGTCCGACGTTGATCATGGTGATGATGATCAATGCCCTTTTCAATAAAGGTTCTTTTCAATAAACTTTTCATGTGTTACAGTACCGTGTCGGACAGCTGCCTGGAAGAGACGTTCAATGTTACCCAAGTTATCCCAAACTTTAATCTTTTACCGGGAAACTGGTTGACGCCACACGAGTATTGCATGAAGAAACGGCCACACCTGAGAGCAGCCAACGAAACTACGGTGGGATTTCAGTGCATTTGCAACCTGTTGCATCTGCGGCGGCCGCGAATACACTTTAGTTGAATTGCAATGCGTGCGTATCACTATTCTTTCATTTATTTCAGATGACGGCCGACAAGAACTGCAAAGTGACATGCCGATACTTTGCAAAAACCAACGGATTAGTGCAGTTCAGTTATAAGTACGATGCTTTAGACGGCATGTCTTGCGGCGACGCCAAGGTAAGACTTTCGGAGCATACAGTATTTCTGGCACATAACATTTTGTTCGAACTAAAGTAACCAAGCTTATGTCATGTCCGGAAAAGCCATACGCAAAAATTCTGGACAGAAGCATTTTTGGGAGGGAAACCATTGATGAACGCAATTTTTGTTCATATAATTTAAGATTTCATTTCAACCATCAATAAAAATTGGAGGACGCTTAAGCTTCGCCTTTAAGAGTGGAACGCGACAGCGTGTTGCAGCATTGCCAAGGAATCCACGGAGCGCCATCGCCTGTTCGGCACGACGCCTTGCCCGTTAGACAAGTCGCTCTGCTACGTACGGTGAAACGGACGCGCGGAGCGGCAAACCACGTAGAAGCGCTGCCAGGCGCCTTGCCGAAACACGCGGGACTCAAGTTGCAGTCGTAGTTCGTCGGCACATCGTTCTCGACAAACCCGATGCCACGAACGCCAGCATAGCGTCTGCGCCGAACGAACGGGCAGAATGCAAAAAAGACGAACTGCGCAACAAGAACACGGACGAAAGGGAGGCAGACACACACTAACGCAGACTTACAACTTTACTAAAGGAAGGAATACAAGGCAAATATATATAGCGATCCCCAACGCACTTCAAATCTGATCAATATGGCACGTAACAATCTGCCCAGGCGATAAACAGACCACACAAGAACCAACCGCTTACAAAATAATCTTATACCGGGCCGGCCCTTTCTATGAAAACAAAAAGCAAGGGAACGCTTAGCGACAGTGCACACTTGAGAATTACGCGTTCTGCAAAGTAAGGAAGTTCATAACAAAAACCACGCCACTGTAGCCATCTGATACCACTGAAGCTCGAACCGCTTACAAGCGCAGGTGCTGACACCAAAACCAAGAGACGAAGCACTCCCCCTTTTGAAAGCAAACAAAACGGGAAACAAAAACAACCACATCGGTCATCGTCAAAAACAAAAAAACAGTAAAAAAAGGCACCAGGTCAAAAAAGGTAAAACAAAAACAAAAAACCATGAATCAGCTCAAGAAGCTACGTCACAAAAACAGTGAAAATAGGCACCGAGTCATTTAAAAAAACAAAAAGATGAAAGACGGGACAACAGTTTAAGACAACAACGGTTTTAAAAAAAGGGGGTGAATGAAATCCAAAGCGTAGGAAAACATCTCAAACCATGACAGAACCGAAACAAAACTGAGATCGCTAATCAAATGAACAACGAAAGCATCAAACGCAATCAGGAGGCACTGCTCAATCACCAGGGCACGAACAGGCCACTAGGCTACACAAGCCCCCGCAAAAACGAAAATTCTTTGGATGATAAGGAAATGGAAGCCTTGCTAACACAGTTGTACGTAGTGCCGATGTAAAAAGTTTCGACGACGAGACGCTCCCATTTGTCATTCAATCTGGCCAGAAATTCCGTCTTTTCGAACCATGGTACACAGTCCCGTTGCTTCATTTTTGTGCAGTCCGCACAATGCTTAGCCAAAAACCCTCCATCGTTGTTTGCCACGCTCAACCGGTGCTCCCAACCGGTGCTCTCAATTTCTTGTCCTCCATTTGTTTGACAACTCCGAATTATAACGCTTGAGAAAACATTGAATCAAGTACGTCGCAATTTTTTTCTTTTTTTTTTGCGGTACATCATACGTTACAGTTCGATTTTAACTGTTTTCCTCATATAATGGAACAGTACAACATATAACAGTGCAATATCGACTCTCTCAGCTGACGATTTCTGTTTTCTTCTGTTACAGCGCTGCGAAAATGGAGTATGTCGTTGAGGCAGCTTTAAATATCGTAGGTTTCGCAATAAAAGTCGTTTTTTCACAAATTCACATTTTGACTTCATAAGCAAAACTATTGAATACCCCCCCCCCCCCCTATCCATGCATCTGGATGTCGGTCGCTGATGAAGCCTACTGACGCCAGAATCCATAAGGCTTCATTCCATTAAAAATAGAGGAGTCGTAGATTCCATCCTTCATAAGCTCCACCCATAGGCCACTTCCCCCCGGACCCCCCTAGCAAGGTAGCCAGGGGGCTGTACACCCACACCCTGCAACCCTCAATCCCCCACCCCCGCCCATCTTCACCCTCCAGAGGCGCCATCCAACACCAAGCTCTACCCTCCAGAAGTTCCACCCACCATCAACCCACCACCACAAGGCCACCACCCACTGAAAGCCCACGCAGCAGGAGCACAAAAAATTGGCAGTGGCTTAACTTGGCTAACCCTGGAATTCAGCGAAAAGCAAGCACGCTTGCTAAGCGTCTGAGGCTCGTCCATGGAAGCTCCGCGACACGCTCGCGACAGCCATTCTATATATTCCCACACGACCATGTGGCTATGACTTGGTATCACATGGTCTTACGACACACCCCCATCGGATGCAATCACGTGACTTCACACCACCCCATCGGATGTTCTTAAGGTCAAGGTCAACCCAAAGGTCACCCAAGGTCAAATGTCAGCAAAGGTCGTGGGTCAAGGTCAGGGGTAGAACACCATTACTGTATATCACATATGGGTCGTACACGGCTAACGAGGTTGGGCTGAAGGTCGTTCAAGGTCATTCTCCGGCCTACGGGACGACTTCAAAAAGCGACAAAATCAAATTCAAAGACGCAATGGAAAGGCCAGCTATCCTCCGGAAGCACCACCCACGAGAACAACGAGTCCATGCGGCGGTACCGCAACTACCGTCTAATAAGAGACGTCGTAAACGCCGAGAGAGAGCGTGAACTGCTCTTGAGTCCTTTCAGATAAGAAACTGACGTCATTCACCAAAATGTGCTGGTTTTCTTTCTGCAATCATGTACCGACTCGCCCAGCTCACCACTCTACTGAATCACTTCACCAAAATGCATTTGAGGTAAGAGGTAACGCCGCGGTGGCTCAGTGGTTAAGGCGCTCGGCTACTGATCCGGAGTACGCGGGTTCGACCCCGACCGCGGCGGCTGCGTTTTTGTGGAGGCAAAACGCTAAGGCGCCCGTGTGCTGTGCGATGTCAGTGCACTTTAAAGATTCCCAGGTGGTCGAAATTATTCCGGAACCATCCACTACGGCACCTCTTTCTTCCTTCCTTTCACTCCCTCCTTTATCCGTTCCCTTATGGCGCGGTTCAGGTGTCCGCCTATATATGAGACAGACACCGCGCCATTTCCTTTCCTCAAAAACCAATTACAATTATTATTATTATTGTTATCATTATTAGGGACTGTATACCACAAAAATACTGAGAGCATCCTCTCCGAAAAAGCTAACTACGGCGGTGACATGAACACTAAAGCATTAGAAGTCATGCGCACCGCCTTTGTCAATGCAGATCGACAAGAATCCATTCTGCAAGGAGAAATAGAATAAGTGCAACTGCGCAAGTGCAAGTGCAACCCAGTCAGCATAGGCGTGCACGGGTCTCTCCACTGGGGAGGTTCATGTCTTCTCCCTTACAAAAACTTCTTTAGACAGCCTATAGACTGTCCATCGACGTCTGTCTATATAGAGTATATAGATTCTCTATAGGTGAACCCTAGAGAATTAACAGCCTGCAGGCAATACAAATCCTATAGAGAGTTTATTGACAATCTATAGATTTATGGCCATACACTTTTAGTAGACTTTTGTTTGTAGACAGTCTATAGACTATGAAGTTAAAAAGAAATATGTATATGAAGGCAGTAGAGTTTATAAGCAGTCTATAGAGTCTATAAGGCTTTAAGCTATTCCACAAGCTTACACGTATGGAGGTAGGTCATTATGACCTCGAAGAAACTACAGTGGCAAACTTTCGGGTAATTTGGGGGGCAGTGATAAGCATTCGGGTAAGTAGAATGACTTCTATTTTTTTCGAGCCCCCTCCGCCTTGACGGAAAATAAACTCTAATTAATTAATTCATTCATTCATTCATTCATTCATTCATTCATTCATAAGCTCATGAATTCTGGCGCCTCTTGCTTTTCTGATATAGTCGAACAATAAAACGCTTCTTTTACTCACACCTGTAAATTTGGACAAGCGCATTTTTCTAAGGGAATTTTTTTATGAACGCCTCAAGATTCCACTAAAACAATCAACACATATGCATATCTCCCTAGTGATGCTTGTAATTTATCGCTATTAACGTTTTTGCTATCCCCGAAAACATTCCCCATTGGTTTTCTATCGCAGCCTTAACTACTCGCGAGCGAAAGAAACTGAAAGAAAGATTTTGCTGCGCATCTGAAGACTGGACCATTACCTTCAATATTTCTATAACGGTATCTTACAATATTTCTCAGTTGCCTCAGAATTATAATGTGTCTAAGAATCCTGGACTTGTTTGTGCTTAGCCAGCGGAGTAACACAGGACACCATACACTATTGCGCATTGTTACCAACGTTTTTTAAGGCACCATAATACTACACTTGGTATTTTTGAGCAGTGAATTCTGGGACAAAAAATCTGTGCAGACATCCCAATAACCTGTTCAGAAAATTCGCAGTTTCACCTTGTTAAATTCACACCCACAAAAAAAAAAAACGCCTTCAGCATCTGGAAGGAATTAAGCGCCCACTTCACACTAGCAAAACGTCAACCAAGCCCAAGGCTTCTCCGAGGAAACCCATGTTTCGGATTCAGTTTGAGTCCCTCATCAGCTAGGCGTGCCATGTTGGCGGATGCGCAGCTGGGTTTACTGTACCGACGAAGATATAACTACCTGTTTGAAGGAAATAAGCGGCTAGTGGGACCTTCAGCTTCAGATGGAAGCATATATAATAATAATAATAATAATAATAATAATAATAATAATAATAATAATAATAATAATAATAATAATAATAATAATAATAATAATAATAATAATAATAATAATAATAATAATAATAATAATTGGTTTTTGGTGGAAAGGAAATGGCGCAGTATCTGTCTCATATATCGTTGGACACCTGAACCGCGCCGTAAGGGAAGGGATAGCGGGGAAGCATATATGGGGCTTAATTAAACTGCGGACGTTATGACTTGCAGGCCCAAAACGCGGGTAGTATTCTTTCACGTTACATTCTATTTCGACCGTGATGCCTAAATACATGCGTTGACAACAACAGCCATACAATGGACGAATTCCGGACGAATTTACTTAAATGTGAAGAAACACTGCTGCTGATTTGATCAGTGACTAAAGAGTATAAAATTTGATTTGCTGTGATGTGGTGTGGTTTATTCGCGCTATCCCTCGGACTGCTCCTCGCCCTTAAACTCCTGCCTATAGTCAACTGTGATATATCTCCAAAACAAAACATTTTTTTAAAAATCAAATCTCATCTTTAGAAGCCGGCTCGGCTCCTACTTCAGTGCTGGCTGGGGGAGGGGGGAGACCTGAAGGAGCCGAGCTGGCTTCGAAACGTTAGGATTAAAATTTAAAAAAAAGTTTGGTTGGAGATGCGTCGCTGTTTACAATAAGTTATAGAACTGAACCAGACAGGCAATTCAGTCGAAATGTTCAGTTTTCAGTCAATTCCTTCTTGTACTGGTGTACTGGCCTTGAGTCTCGATGAGTCGAATTATACCTGGAGTTAGTGCAAAGGAGCACATGCCACAGGCTGCGACACTCCCCGCTGTGGGTTACGTAGGCGAAAAGTATACCCAGAAGAGACCGCAATATTCCAACAGCAAATTTTACACGTAAAATCAACGTTTATTGATATAACAAACGTTGGGTTATTGTGTCTACGCACGCATCAGATGTAAGATCCATAGTGTACTAGATTGTAGAACTAATTTTAGTATTCTATATTCAGATATTCGAAAGGCGCCTCATCTATAAGTTAGACTTAAAGTTAGACTCATCTCAGTGCCAGGTTTGATCTCCGCACACTGTTATGTTGAGATTGCTTGACTAGTAACGCAACTGGATTCCAGTGTAACACAAAGCAGAACACGATTTCCTCGATATATAGCTAGCAACTTGGCCTGTATTGGTCAATAAGGGGTTCGCACACAGACTTTCAAATACGTCTGCTGAAATCTACTACCTTAAATAGTTCAAACCAAGCGCCGTTGAAGGGCGGTGGCGCCCTCTGATAGAGAAATGACAAAGTGTTCGCTCTCTTGATGTGTGGCCTGCTGCTAGGTTTGCGGTCCACGTAGAAGGCGTAGACGTCACTTCCACCTTGAGATCACGTGGTTGAGATGTGCATTGAAATACGGGAAATCTTCGGTATCTTCGGTTCGGCACTCTTGGTCTGGCTCTGGCGCCGTTTTGTGTGAATGACTTTACCATATCGAAATGATGAACCTGGTAGAGGCTGAAGACGTACTTCGCGGCGAATTAGGAAGATACGTCAAGTTTGTGGGATGGTGAGACAAGCAACTCTAGCCTCAACATTCGCCGAGATTTTTCGTTAGCATTATTACCCTTGGCATGTAATAGTTTATTCAATGCTTGACAATAGTTGATGCGTGAGCTACGACGTCTAGGCCAGAAGTAGGGTGTAACAGAGTTGTTTTTTTCACAGCTGCTTTCAGAGCCTCTTGGGTGAGCGTTTGCCTTGCGTTATCTGAACCTCTCGCAGTGTGGTGGGATTTGACGGAGACCAGCTCATGGCCATTGTTCAAGACGGTAGACGAAACAAGGTGCCGGTTCGATTGCTGCCGACTGAAAATTGTCTGGGAGTTCACAGGTTTCAGGTGTGCATGTTCACTGGCATCATAGCACGGAGGTACGATAATGGAGACGGTAAGTGGCAGTTTAAGATTTCGCTTCCTGAATTCTCGTGTTGTATCTGATCGCCATGCATATTTTCTGGTACTGTGTGTTTTTGTTCATTTACATCTGCACAGTGAATTAGTGGCTTTTTTTTTGTCCGCTAGTTCTTTGAATAATTGGAAAGCCGTGTCGTACTATATCTTGTCTCATAACTTTAGTCAGGCTGATAAAGGCATGGTTATTAGGTGCTTGTGAAGTGCGTGCCTAAAACTGGTTAAATTTTTTGATTACTTATACAGTTATTGAAACCTTTTTCTTTAAACTGCACTTCTTTCAATTTTGTTCAATGCCACGTCTTGGATTAATATAATATTCTTATTTCTCATCTAGAAAAAATTTTAGGCCAGATATCGCGATACACACTAACATATCTCGAGGCAGCTATGTATCTGTGGTCTCAATTCACTGCATCGGTTTCTGCTACAAATCTGTGAAATGGGTGGATGTTTGAGTTAATTGTGTAAACATTAAACTTTAACAGGAGTTGTCGGGCTAGTACTTGTAATGCCATGAGGATTTGCGCAAAAAAAAAAAGCACAACACACAGAAAGGTACGATGACAGGTCAACTGCCCATCCTGACCTGTGTGTCTTGGCTTATTTGCGCAGATCTTCATACCGCTACAAGAAACACTTAACTATGGTGAATGTGTTTGCTCTGCACTAATTGCTACAACTTTGGCTTTTAATTATTCAAGTCACTTATCAGCATTGCCAGAACTTGTTATCCTAGTTAATTCTGTTTGTATAGCAAGTTCCTAAGCATGCCAATGGTCTCATTTTTGAGCCCATGCCTGTAACAGGTTGCTTCAGCAATGATTTCTGGGTTAGTCTTTTACAGGCATGTGGCTGTTCTGAAAGGGATGTTAACTGTAATTGTCCACTTGTCTGATGCCTAGAACACAATCGAGGATTCTTCTGAACACGCTGAACGCACAGCCATGTGTTTATTGAAAATTTTCATTTTGGTCTCATCTCTTGTGTCGTGAGCCTTGCTTTCCATGTAATGTACGGCATGCATACCTCTTTATTTTCTGTGTGTCGTGTACATACTGTTGCTTTTTTTTATAATGGTTTAAAACAAACATATGTGGCATGTTTCTCGGTGACCAGCTGTGATACCTTGGCCAAACTTGTCCCATGTGCAGTAATAAATAAATAAAATAGCATTCCACTTGTCACTCTTCTTGCAGAACGCTGCCTGCAGATGCTGAACTTTATGCAAGTTCACTACGGACTGAGCTTGGACGAGTTCGAAGATGTTCAGAGGCTAAGGAGGAACGTCTTGCACGAGTGCAGTGCTGTGAATGCCAAGGTTGCAAACAAAGTGCTCTTGGATCTCTGCGACAAGTTTGAATTTGTGGTGGATGATTGGAACGAATGTCTTGATATGGTTGTCAACCATTCCGACAGCTGTGGACAGTGCACCACGAATGGGGATTTCATACCTTTGCAGGAATTTGTTTCAGGTAGTTGTGATGATCCCCGTGTGAAGTGTCTTACACCTCTGCCAGTCATCTATGCGGACATTGTGAAGCAAGTGTTTAAGGACTTGGGTGAGGAGCGGTATACATCTCTTATAGTCAGGAGGCTTCTTGATGGGCTTTTGGCTTAACTGAGCAGCGTTTGTTTCTTTGGCTTATTACCGTGCTGAACATAGTGAAGGTTGAGTCTGATATTATCACACGTAATTGCCATGCTGTTAACATGGTAACTTTTGCAGGCTAGGTTTGTTAAAGCTGCATTTTGTTTGCGTACTATATGGTTTATTTGTTGGCCTGCCAGTTTCTGTTAAGTTCTCATTGTTTTGAGACAGCAGAGTCAACATGGTCCATGTTCGTGCCAAGGAAGTACATCGAAAAGAAAACGTGGTTTAGTATTCAGATACTGCCTGCTAAATAATTGTGGTTCAGTTTGTAAATTGAGAACTGTGCTGGAATGCCTTTTTGCATTTTTGGAACTGTTTTTACTTATATATTGGGGAATGATGACCAGATCCTTCAGTGAATAAGTTTTTTTTGCATGATTTCACATTATGTATAGATTTGTGTGTCAAATTTTCTGTGCCACTGTTCTTAATATAGATGAGCTTAAGGTGTTTGCACTTGATAATGTGCAACATGACTTGGACTGTTCTCATTCATAGATGCAATAAATTGTGTATGTTTGATCGGTCACATATGGCAGGGAGCATTTGATTGCATGTGTACCATACTCTGGGTAAGCTGTTCATCTGATGGCGCATTTTTTAACCTGTCAGTTATCCATTGAAGTGGGTATTCATATGTTTATATTATTTTGTGAACTTAACGCATTGACAAGTGATTGTGCCTCTTTGCAGCAGTTATGTACCTGTGATTTCTTGCCACAAATGCGAATAAATGCTGGGCATGATGCGAAAGTGTATAATTGATAAAATAAACCATTGTTTCGTCTGAAAGTCTGGTCATTGCAGCAAATAGGCACTCATCAAAAAATAGCTGCCATGTCATATGCACCCCAAAAATGTGGGAAAGGAATGAAGAAAAGGACTGCCTGCCCACTAGTTTTCTTAAAATAATCCCCAAACTTGCAAAACACTGTGAACAGGAATGGCGGTGTTAAATTTTCAGTCACAATGCAGCTTTCCAGTGATTCTACTAACATCCGCTGCCGAGCGCCTTGTAGTATAGATCAATGCGCACAATTTCTTTTTTATTTTATTATTACGTCGTTTCGCGCGAGTAGCGCGCGTGCAGCGTCAACAGCTGTGGAAATTTCCCGCCTATTTTTCCTCCTCACTAGACGCGTACTTTTTTTTTCTCGCTCTCATCTCGTCACGGTGATTTATTATGCGTCACAAGGAAGGCAGATTAGGTTGATTCCCATTTTTCTTGTCGTTAGTTTCGATTGGTTTGGCGGTGCGAAAATTTGAAGGGAGGTAAGGGAAGGTGTTCATAGGTCACACGTTTTGCTGAACTGATTGCGCCGCGCGTACCCGTCGCTTTCGTGGCTTTCGCGAGAAAGTGAGATGAGACGATTGCATGCGCGGGGAGCGCCAGCAAGTTGCGGGGCGAACGAACAAACAAGCAAAATAACCTGTCAGCCCCCCAGCTGAAGGCCGAACCGGCTGAAATCGACGCGTTCCCGTTCGAGTTGTCTGGCCACCACACGCAGTCGGCCAACATGGCAGATCAGGCCCCGAGCAAATCTGATATAACGACGATTTTTAAACGACTGCGGTCAATACCAGCGAACAAGGTGAGTAAAGTACCCTGAGTGGGCGTCCAAGAACGTCCGATGAGATTCATATTTGAACCGGTGTTTGAGCTACTGTCGCTGCCGCTGCTTTGCGCCGCCCAAGTCGTGTGCTCCCCTGTGTGTCATCTGTGCCTGAACTCGGGAAAGAACACGTCGCATAGTCGTTGCTCTGGCGTTCCTTCACGTCGCGCCGTCTACCCAAGTGTTGAGACTGCTTTTCAGAGTGTGACTGAAAAGCGTAGTCCGTAGTGCGGTTTCGTAGGGTCCAAAGTCGTGTAAAGTACCGCCCCGTTACCATATGCTTATGCGGCTAAGGTGAATGTGTTTCGCGTATCTGTGTCATCACCTGCCGCAAAAACTCGGAGGTCGTACTTAGTGGCTTGGTGTTTAAAATGTAAATTATGGCCTCTTAAACCACACAGAGGTGCGGTGCAGATTTAGCTTGCAGGAATTTCGAGTAAAAATTGGGTGTAACCGTGTGCGGGTAGTTTCTTTTCGCCGGAAATCCCGCTCTCATTTGTGGCTCGATTTATTTGGGTGTCGCACTTTCCCTGTAGAGGAGCCATGCCGGCAATGTTTTCGTTTTAGTGGTTGTTTCCTCAACGTGGGACGCATTTCTGAACCGGTACTGTAGGACAGCGGCATTGAATTGCGCAATGTCAGTGGTCTTAAGAAAAGGTGGAAGGAAATTGCGCATTTAATTGGTGATTAACCGCCTGGTTAGCACTGATCAGTGAAGTTACGATCCGTCCTTGACCAAAGAACTCGAACTGCAGGGTTATCTTAGTTTACCTTAGTCAAAACTTTTTGGGATCTTTTTGACTCCTGCAGAAAAAGGACTGAGCATTTACCGGAAAACGAAATCGTTTTTAACCTTGTCACACGTGATTAGCAAGATTACTGGTCGAAGGTGCTGTGATTGCTTGGACTTATGGCACTTAGCCTGCTTTTTGTTGAGTTGTAGATGCTGCCATCCAATTCGGCTGTCCTTAGCTTGGTTCTTTCAGCAAAGCAATTCAGCCCTAGCAGTGGTAATAACCTTGTCGATGAGGTTTCAGCTGAAAACATGCAAATTAGCAATGTTTCACACACCTTCACTGTGCAGCAGCAAACAAGTATGCAGTTAAATCAGCAACTATATGTAGTTTCCTCTTTACAAGTGAGTAAGGAGGAATGGTATTTAGTAGCAACAATCTGCTGGTGCTTGTCTGTGTTGCTATCAGTATTCGTTCTGTTTCTCTCCTTTTAGGGTTGCTTTTGATTCCTTGATAGAAATGACATGTGGCAGTCAGCAGTACATAATCTCTCGAAGTGTTATTTACTGATAACCATTAGATTGGTGTCTTTGGACTAACTTCTTTGGGATGTAGATTTCAGAGCTATGCTTTTGTTCTGTTATTGCATCAACATAACCACATACAGAATTTGTTTGCTTTGCCAGTGTACGGGGCATAGTTTGCACTGCAAGCCAAGTCTGTAGGAAGGGATAGGCAGCATGTGAACATTAAGTACTCATTGCTTTGGAACAACACGGCATACTTACATCCCATCTCGGGTCTTTTTACAGTTTTCCATTGCGATTTGAAAAAAACTGACATTATCAGTATTGAACTCCTGCTAAGTAAAAGTTGTGAGCGCTGTGATATTTGAATTCAGAGCTGTCAGAATGAAGTTAGTAGGCACAGTATGAGCGACTAACCCATTTCGGCTGAATCAGAAACCGTTGTGCTCCAGCTTTCCATTGTCTTGTTGCTGGCACTCTTAAATATGCGTTCATGCTCTGAGATGTAAGTGAGCAGCATTGCTTTGTGAAGAGTGGAGGGCTTATAGTAGATATGTGTTTAAAACGCCCAGTTAGCATGACTTTCCTTTTCGTTGCTGTGCATGCCCGCTGTACTCTATACGTATTCGCTGCGCACAGCAATAAACGTTGTTGAAGTCGGCGCTTTGTGGTGTCTCCCCTCTTGTCCGTGTTCGTCTTTGCACAGTGAACGAAAGCCCCAGTGATGTCATTGTATTTTGGTTTATGGTAGGCTTGGTATTGAAAGTAAAAAAAAAAAACGAAATGTGAACCATAGGGATGTGGAATAGGGTTCTGATGTTGTGTGTTGTACATAGTTCCTTCACATTTCATGTCATGAACTAACCGGACCACACAGACACTGTTGTATTACTACTACTACTACTACTATTATTATTACTACTACTACTACTACTACTACTACTACTACTACTACTTTTACTACTACTACTACTACTACTGTAATGTTGTAAACATTGGGAAACCTTCCTGAAAAAGCGATTGAAGAAAGCCACTTGGTGCGATGCTTTGTTTGCAGGTGTGCTTTGACTGTGGCGCCAAGAACCCGACCTGGGCCAGCGTCACCTATGGGGTGTTCATCTGCATGGACTGCTCGGCCGTGCACCGGTCCCTGGGGGTGCACCTGTCTTTCGTGCGCTCCACCCAGCTGGACACCAGCTGGACCTGGGTGCAGCTGCGCTCCATGCAAGTGGGCGGCAACGCCAATGCGGTATGTCACCTCCCCTTTTGGAGCCCCACAGCTGTAGTGTGCTAAGGGCTTTTTTGGCACTTGACATGCAAATTGTGTTTGGCCATTGGAGGTCATTCGGGATAGGCCACGAACAAAGTGATGAAGATTGAGGCTGCACATGTATTATTTGGAGCATATGAGTATGAGTACAGAAACTAAACTTTCTAGCAGACAAGGCAGTCAGAGATAAATGACGCTGCTATTGGACCGAGGTGCAGTTGACGCAGCACTTGTCCCAGTCTTGTGCTGCATGCCAGATTTTTTTTTTTGTGGCTACATGTATTGGAACCTTTTGAAGTTGAGAGTAGGCATATCAAGACATCAGCAGATATAAAATAAATCAAAGCCAACTGTACACTCAGTCAAAAGTTAGCAGAACGCAGTATTAGCAAAAAAAAACAACTTAATTTCGTCGTTTTATTTGTGTTATGCTTGAAATATGTGTGTGCGACCAAATGCTGAGCATGAAAATTACAGAATCCATCATTAGATTTCAAGCAACGCGTCCTGGATGCAAAGAAATAAAAATATTTCGCCAGTGTTGCGTTCCTTGAACCTTTGAGCCTAGTGCTGGCATGCTTGAAAGGTTCTTGGGCAAACTCGAAGCAGCTTCTTCAGATTTTTATCGATGCTCAGCCAATCATGCATCGTCATACTGCATTCCTTGTCCATATTTCAATTATGCACTTCATGAACATGAAATCACTTAGTAGCGGCGTGCATGATGGAAGCCAACAATTAACGAAACCAAGGAACACAGGGAAATGTTTCTTTTTATCTTTTTTTAATTGGATGTTGATCATTGGGATATTAACAGTGTAATTATTTTATCTTTTAAATATAATTGATTAGAAAACCAGAAAAAACAACCACGTGCCACTGGTGGAACCCGAACCCTCGACATTCAAATGTTGTTTTCACTGTCCTTAAGAATGCCACCTTGATCAAGCAGAAGCCATTCAAGGTACTAAGACTTGCAAGAAAAAGCCAGTAACAAGGTGTCAGGACACCTTTTAACATAACCTGGGAATGTTGTCATCTCACTTGAGAGAGTAAGACGATGACAGGTTTTATGTATGCGTGCGTAACGGCCGAGGATTCTCTAATCTGCTTGCTGGTGAAAACCTGTGTTTTCCTTTTCTCTTCGTGAAATCCTGTGTGCTACAGCTGTGGCTCCAGGCTGCTGAGAGCATCTCTTTCTGTGTTGCATCTCAGTCTTAACCGATGCAACTGCAATGCCTCCAAACCTGCAGTATGGCCTTCATGCAGGTGCAGCTGTTTCTTTTTCTTTCAGCTTTTCAAAGGTTTCAGAGGTAGTTCTCAGAGGCCTGCTGTTCCACAGCTGTGGCCAGTATGTGCTTCTTTACAGACATGAATAATGACCCAGAAGGTGGTGTGAAAGTCGTGAACAGCGTTTGTGTTCTTTGTGTGTGGCAGTGCATGATGTCATTCCATCATCACATGTGCATGCTGGCTTAACGCTGCTTAAAAGTGGCATTTTTATGCTCTTGTATGCTATATTGAGGCTTTCTTAACTAAATAAGTCATTATTTGGGAAAAGCATTCTAGTTTTTTTGTTCTGTTCTCTATTTCTTGCTTCAACTTATGGAGCAGGGAAGAAAAACAGAAAATGTAAGCTTTTCAGTGGCCTGCGAATTTCATTTGAGGGCCAGCTGGCTTGCTGTAGAGGTGAGAACCCTAATTATAAGCTCTTTGACAGTGCTAGATACTAGTCAACCATTCTGTGCAAGTTGTGTTGTCCTTGATGGGTTGCACTAGTCACCAGTACCAGCTGTGCTGAAAGGTTGACTAGTACAGGCAATATTAAAATGTTAATACAGTTTGGCATGGGGTCACAAGAGATTCATGTTACTTCCAAACCACTTGCCCCGGATTCCAGTCTTCATTACTGCACCTTCATTCACCTCTGTGCATTGCTATTCATAATGTGTGCACATATTCCACCCTGACCACTGCTTGTATGCGCACGTGCGCAGGTGTCGTTCTTCCAGCAGCACAGTTGCACGAGCACGGACGCTCAGCAAAAGTACAACAGCCGTGCAGCACAGCTGTACAGGGAGAAAGTCCACCAGCAGGCAGCCACAGCGATGCGTGTCTACGGGACCGATGTGAGTACATTTCTGCACCACCCTCAATGTTACAAGCAACACAATGGTCGATCTCAAAGGGAGTTTATTCAAATTATGCAGGTTTAGAGTAAACAGGAAGCTTTTGACGGGACCAAAAAGTGAGTTCGAGTAATCCGGAGTTTCAATTAAGCGAGTTCAAATAACAAGTCTAATCTGTTCTTGGAAATGTGTTTGCAAAATACCTACTGCAACTATTTTTAATTATTCTCAAGGGCTTTATGAAGTGGCGCGCCAGTCAGCACACAGAAAACGACCCGGGATGATCTCTATTTTTGCAGAAAGCATGGACACCTAGATTCCCATTGTGAATTGGAGTTGCTTGAGACATAAACGATTTTCGATTTTGCCCCAATGGCATGTTGCATGTCATGTCATGTCTATTGCAGTGGCTGCCAGATGCTAAGTTACCCTTAAAGCACCTCTGTCACATTTATTGCTTTGCACATAACCTGGTCATTCAGGACTGTGTGTCACTAAATGCCAATGTTGCTTATTAGATTGCCTTGATGTGAAGCCTACAGAAACATTTTGGCTGTGTGCTTATTTTCAGCGCTTTCAGATTAATCCTTTATGTAGTTTGTTGGGGATGAGCCCGGGTAGGGCATGTAATGCGAAGGCAAGATAACCGCTGGTCCTTAAGGGTAACGGAGTGGATTCCAAGAGAAGGCTTGCTTAGCAAGGGGCGGAAAATCAATCTAAGGCTATCATGCGACAAGCTCAAGTCTATTACATAGATGCCACACCATTGAAACCCAGTCCGTCATCATTGGTTTGAAGTTAGGTGCATTAGCTTTAGATTTCATTGCAGTGATGCTGGAGTAGAGTGAGTATATTAGTGAGTGTACGAAACTGTAGTGTTTGTGCCACCATGCAGCCCCTGATGGACCACCATGAGAGCCCTGTGGGGAGCCCTGACAGCAAAGAGAGACTTTTTCCGAGAGCACGAAGAAGCCCTGGCAGCACGACAGGCGGCCAGTGACGCGGCGCAGCTGCCGTGCGAACCGGGCGCTGCCTTGTTTCATCCACCACCTGCGGAGCCTATCCAGGTGACGCCATCCCTTGCTGGCAGTGCCCTGACTGCGTCTGCATCGTCATCTTCGGCCCGGAAGCCTCAGCGCAAGCCGGGGAAGGGCCTTGGAGCACAGAAGGTGTGTGATGTCTGGCTGTGCCTGTCACAGTTCATTTGATGTGCCAGTTGTAAAACACTCTAGAAGCTTTGGTACACTTGCAACAGTCAAGCGGGATGATGCTTTCAACACCAGGTTACTTATTTTTTGATGGATTTTGATAAAACTTTTGATAGATTTTAATAATGCTTTCAGACTTGAGTGCACAAAAAGTCTGCATTATATCTTGAGAACTTTTCTTTATACGATTTTTTTTATTCCAAACCTTGTGAAACACGTGCAGACTAGACAAAATTTGGTGGAAGACTTGTTCAACATTCGTTGCTGCATTTATGATTGCATGCTATGCATGACAACAATCTTAGATATTTTTTTTTTTCATTATTTAGAAAACAGTTTCCATAGATATGGCTAATCCCACCAGTGACTTGTCAGTTTGAATAGCCCCAAATTTTTTTTTCTTGAACACTGAATCTGAGGGAACCTTCGCTAGTGGCTTTGAAGAATGTATTATTCAAGCATGTGAGCTGACAGATTCTCCACTACTGCTCATGAAACAAGGTCATCAGTGTACTATGGCTGCAACTAGTAAGAGGCTGTTATGGCTCAGATGTTAATGGCAGGTGTGACACAGTTGATTTCAGTTCTCTGCAGAGAAAATTTTAAATGCTTCTTTTTTTCTTTAAGCGTACAACTGCAGGAGCTGAAATTTACTATCGCGCTCAGAATGACTTTCCGTGCGTTTGAAGCGAACCGACTGAACTTTCTGCCGTATAGTAAATCAGTGTCACCTTCACACAGAGTGCCCAATTTCCACAAACATTCAGTGTAGTACTTTGCTCTTTGGATCAACAGCTCATTGCATTGATTTCCAACACCACTGCGCTCACACCGATTCGAGACCTGAGCTCCTACTATACCTTGTGCATTGCTGTTCATATTCAGTACATTAGTACAATACATGCTGCCTTTACAGAAGCAGTGTTTTTCGCTTACATAGGAGGAGGCGAAACACAGCTGGTGGGGGTGAAAAATTGCAGCAGTATTTTTTTGCAGTATTGTTTCAGTAAGCCTCTGAAGCATTGTGTTAGCACTTTTATTTGGCTTTATATTGTTCATCTGCACTGTCATTACTTGCCCACATTGCCACATTGTTGGCATGAGTCTTATGTCATCAAAGGTTGATGAAATTAAGACGTTTGCAGGCATAGGTTGGGCACAGCTGCCAGTGGACAGGGTTAATGGAGAGACATGGGAGAGGCCTCTGCCCTGCAGTGGGTGTAGTCAGGCTGATGATGATGGTGATGATGAAGCTTGTGGTCTGTATTGCGCGTTTGCAGGTGAGCGCCAACTTTCAGGACATTGAACGGGAGGCCCAGAAGGCAGATGAGATGCGTGCGGCCATTGCAAGTCAATCCAGTGCCAAGCAGGCGACTTCGACTGTGGACTCGGAAGAGGCTGCAAGACAGCTGGCTTCAATGCGACTGGCATACAGAGACCTGGACAAAGACATCCGCAACAAGCAGGCGAGTTGTGACAGCTTATTTGTAATTTTGATTTAAATATATGTTCTGCTGTGCATGTATTGAACTAAATATGAATCGTAAGACGTTGCTGCATGTTTCTGAAGGTATAGACCCGCAGTATAAAGCACAGAAAAATGTCATAGAGGAAGAACTGTGGGTGTTACGGCTATGGCTGCAAAATTTGTCTACATTCATAGAAACTTCCAAATGTAAGAAATATATTTTTATTAACTCTGATAAATGTCTGAAGGCAATATAGAACTGCTACTATCATGTATTTTTTTAGAGTTGGTTTTTAAAAAGCAAAAAACCTAGGAGATTTTCTTATAATCACTTAAATACTTCTGAAATTAACCTTTTATTGCCCATACATGCGAAAACGTTGTTTCTCTGCTCTTGCTTCTATATTTTGTGAGCACGAATTATCAACTACAGCTACCCTAGCTTCCTCTTCACTTAGAAAATAATTTTAAGCTTTCTTGTGGTTATAACTTTATGCGCTTCTTTACCAGGCAGATTAGCTGTGCACTTTTTAATTGTTACCTTTGTTAAATTTCAGCAATTTTCTTTTAGCAAACCATTTTTAAAAGGGAGCTCCCCATTCTCTTCCAACCAGGTTGATCCTCGCAAGGCACAGCAACTTGAGCGACTAGGCATGGGCCTGGGCGGTGGCGGCCGTGCCGCAGTTTCGCACTCGGCGCTGGCTGACATGCGCACCATTGCGCAAGAGACTCCACAAGCTGCCGGCGGAGATCGGCCAAGCCACGACTTCTTGAGTGGCACGGGCTTCTTCTCTTCGGGTGGCTCGCGGGGAGGAGGCTATGGCAGCAGTGCGGGAGACAGTCTGTATGATGACGGGCCGTCTTCGCGGCCTGCCCCGGCACCGTCCTCCTCTTCCTGGGACACCGTCTTGACCTCTGCTCCAGAGAGAGATGACAGGTGAGCATTGCAAGCTCTCCAAGTGGTTCTTGCCGCATCGTTGCAGCGCTTGCATTCCCTTATGGTCGGATACAACTCTAGAATGAAGTGGCCCCTCACAGGAAGTTCTCAAGCCAGTAGCGCTGCCCTGTTGTCATGATGTCACAGTTGGTCATGTTGCACCTGCTAGTGCGCACTTGCTATCAGCTCTGGAAGGTGCTAGGCGAATGACAGCACAGTGTCATAACAATAGGTCGATGCCACTGGTTGGGGAACCTCTTTTGCAGGGCCATTTGGCACTTTGTTTTTGTTGTATTCGACTACAGTAGAACCTCGTTTATATGTTTGTTCTAAATGCGGAGAAAAAAAAAAGTGTATCATCCAACCTACTGAGACTTTAAAAAATATGACTCAAGGATGAAGTGCGAAGCCATTTATGCATAATTTCATTTATAAAAAGGCCTGCCAGCGCTTGTTTGCGCAAAACCTGAAGAGCTTCTTTTCTAATACCTGTAGGCATCTAGATGCGTTTGTGTTGTCCTTAGGGTGAATGAAGCTTCACAACACGTCCAGTCCTGGTGACGGCTAGGGCAGTAGTAGGCAGAACATCTTTTCAGCTACCACCGTCATTTTAAAATCCTTCGCTCCAAGACATTTATGCTTTGCGGAGCAGCCACTCTGGCAGCTGACTGCTGCACGTGCCACCGTACTAGGCCTGCTTGCATGTTCGCAAGTCACCGTCTCCTTTAGGATGCTTCGCCCCATCGCATTTATGCGCTGCAATGATGCCGCCCTTGTCACTGTATGCTGCTACGCTTCTGTTAATGTCGCGTGCGCTCAGGCTCAACCTGCTCATACGTTACCACACTGTATGCTGGTCGTTAAACGTATCATACGATCAGAATTTGACAAAACTATGAAAGTTTGTTCTGGAAAATCATATTATCTGGGAACATATAAACCAGAAGAAAGACAGTGTAACTGTATAAGGCATTTCTATTTCTTGCCATTTTGAGCGTATGAACTGGGAAATCAAATCGTGCTGACTGGGAACCTATCACCGAAGTTCTATTGTTTAGGGCATAAAGCTTCGCACATGACAGCAGGCTGCACATTTTTTTTTTTTTTTTTGCAAAAGTTTGCCTTGTGCTTGGCACTCTTTGGATCTCTGAAACAACTGATACAAAGTTTGGTACTTTTGGGCAAGTTCTGAGCACATAATGAAAAGCATACAGATGATAGCATTATGTTACACTTTGAAAGGGCGACTTGGCTTATTACTACGTGCTTGTGTTTGTGTTTCTTCCTTTCTCGCTGATGTCGTGGTCATTGAATGACGTTCACAAGCTTTTTCTTCGACTACTCGGGCGTAAAATTATGCCTCCTTGTGATTTCCCGCAGCTCTGGTCGCAGCCGACACGTGGTTCAGCAGGGACCAACCACAGACGAAGCTCGCAAGAAGTTTGGCAATGCCAAGGCAATCTCATCCGAGCAGTTCTTTCACGGCTCCAGGGACTCAGATGTAAGGCCCCGCTGTTGTCATTGTTCTTTGGTCTCTGTGCCCGATTTTTCCTTTCAATTATTGCCTTTGCGTTCGCATTGTTGTAGGCAGTAGCCTAGCCACTGCATGTGGCTAGGCTGAGAACGCGCCTGGCTTGCGCGATCACGTGAGGCACGCTGTGCGTGTCGCGTGAGCTCGTTCTGGGCCCGGGCCAGTGTTCGCCTGCCCGGGCAATAAACCGATCGCTGGTCCTGCTGTCCCCAACTCAACACATGTTTGCATCGAATGTCTTTTGTTTTGCAAGCACTCATATCAGGTACTGGCAGAGATAAGTCAGGAGATCATTGCTCGTTTTTGTGGGGGGAGTTCGATATACAGTGCAACCCCGCTATAGTAAACTCGGATATAGTAAATTGAAACTGCGGTCCCATTTTGCCTTCCATGGCCAACGTCCGGAGGCGAATGGATACCAAAGGCAATAAAATGGCGCTTTTTTTTTTTAGATGGCTTCACCACCAAGCTCAGGAGCGCTAGGAGAAGCCAACTTTACGAAGGCCTTGGGGCCGTAAGGCAACGCGCGCGGCTTGCACAGAAGAAAAAAAAAAGGAATAAAGCTGGCTATTAACGTATAGAAAAGGCGGTGCGGTTCGCTCAAAATAGAAAGGTAGTAAAAGTGCAGTGATGAGTAGAGGAGGGAAGAAAAGGGCGAACGTTTGCAGCATGGCTGTGACAGCACTCTGTGGGAAGTTCTGCTGCTCTTGATTGTGTCGCGCGCGTTTCTTAACTAGCATTGCTTTTTAAATGACGCTCAGGCCGCGGAAGACGACGTCGTGTTCGCACTAAGCTTTGGTTTTTACATGGTACGAAATTGGTGTTTTATTCTTAGCTGTGTTGTATTCGTGCTAATGCAGTACTTCCGCAGGATTGGAATGAATTCGAAAACAACATAAAATTTGATAACTAAAAATAAATAATTATCATATAAAGGGTCAATAAGAGCAAGATAGAAGGTATTTCTGGGTGTTTATTTTATAAACCAACACTTTGTATTTAGTTAGTTGCCAGAGAGGATCCCCAGAGCCATGCTATCACCGACAACTGTTATACATAGTAAAGACCCTGATATAATAAATATTCTTGCTGGTATGAGTTACTTGACAGTGAAGGCATTGTACTGTATAGCACTCAAACCATGATACTAGCATTCTTGACCATGCAAGTAGCACCATCTGGCAGTGGCATTGCGAGGCAGTAAGTTTTGAGCTTTCAAACCCTGGAGTGCACAAGTAATTTTGAATGGTTACTAACATCATATATAGGGGGTCGGTCTTTTCAGTTATTATTTTTTAAAGTTAGGCGGACTTTTTCCGGTGTATATTTCAGAATGAAATTTTCATTTTTTTTTTTTTTTCGGTGATGGATGTAGCATCCCTGTGCACTCAAAAGTCACATATAGTTTACCTTGGCTCGTTTGTAAGCAAGAGCAGGTTGTGTACAAAAAATTGAAAAAGAAAAAGCAACAAGGGAGCAATACATATACAGTCGCCTCCCTTAGGCAAGTGGAAGAAGACCTTTCTGTCGAGTCACTTTCATTTCTGAATAGATTTATCAAGTTGCGATAAATGTAAGTGTCTTTGTTGCTTCTAACCCACTGCTCACTCCTTCAATCACGGAACAAACTGTGAAAGCAGGAAATTCTTCACAAAAATGTTTCCGATCGGAAAGGAAGGAAGAGTGGCTTCGGCTGAAATCCAGAGGGAGTCGGGGGGCCTCCGGTCACGTAAACCGTGTGGTGACAGCCGTATTGTTAGTGCCACTGTGTCATCAAGGAAGAGTACATGGCATTTTACTGTGACACTTGTGGATGGTGTCAGCTTGACACGGGCGTGTTACGGCTACAAAAGTTGTCAGTGTCCTTATATCGTTGCGAAAACTCCTTAACCAAGTAACGGCTCTGATGTGGTGAAACAGTCTGCGAGCAAAGCGCACTTGTAGATGAAGCTTAAAGGTATATTGGTCTCCACCTGGCATTTGTCTAAAGTAGCAAAGCGATGCTTGAAAACGTACTTCACTACGTTGTTCAACGGTACCTTTATCTCACCGCACTGCTGCCCTATGCACCTTTTTCATTGTCCCTTTCTACCTAGTTAAGGGGGGAAGAGGGTCTTAGAAAAAAAATTTTGTTAATGAGGTCACAATTATGAAATCTTCAGAGAACATGTATTTTTGCATGCTAATTCTAAATATGTTATTTAATTTCATGTACAACAATTCCTTGAGCACTTATGCAGTATGTTATGCAACATTTAGTGGAGAGCTTTCAAGAAATTCTACTGCAGGGAACTTGCTAGAATGCACGCCATTAGTTTCTCTTGACATTAAGCTATGCAGTATAGGTAAAATTATCATCCTATCTGTCATAGAAGTTGAGCTATAGGATTTTGAAGTTGTCACTTCAGAGACAGGAATACAAATTTTTCTTCCCATTTGTGAAGTACCAAGTTCAAAACCCTGTAGCTCAACTTCTATGACAGGCAGGATAATAATTTTACCCTTATTGCATAGCTTGATGTCAAGACAAGCCGACGGCATACATTCTAACAAGTTCCCTGCAGCAGAATTTTGTTAAAACTCTCCACAAAAACTTACATTCATGTTATGTTTGCGGGCGGCAGTACATCCGCATCTTGTAGCATTCTAAATTTAGCTAAGTGGCATGAAGAGTGCTTATTCAACAAACTAAAGGGCCTTTTGATGATCAGGTTTGATTTTGTGCTTAATAACAGTCCTTGTCTGCCTCGTGTTGAGTTCTGGTTTTCCTAGTTAAAGAAAATAGAGTGGACAAGTGTTCTGTTGTCGGTAGTAATTTTCATTGACTGGTTGTATATTTAGAAACCGGCATATCGTTCACAAGATATGTCCACCTTGGATGTTTTAGTCACACGTTTCATTTGACAGAAACTGGCTGAGCAATATTGGTAACTGTAGAAAATAAATCTATCTTTCCCACAGAGGTCTGCGCTTCCTCATAGTCACTCTACACTGTTTGTTGCCTTTACAAAGCTTCTAGGCTGTCAGAGCTCATTGCCTTGGAAGATGTCATCAGATGTCAAATCAGTCTTATTAAATTGTGCCACTTACGGTCCTGTAGCTGCTCAAATTGCTATGTTTTGTAATAGTCAATTAATGCCTGTACCTTCTCTGATTGGCTTCTGATCCTTAAAGTCTCTGTGTACCGTATGTAGTCTTTCCCAGTTTTTGCAGATGCAGTGTTGACTGCAACAGCTCATCGTTGCCTTGTTACTAGTTGCCATACCTTTTCATTTAGCTGTAAAATTAGCTCATTGTAGTTATGTATAATCACATTTAGAGTCACAATAAACCAGCCTTCCTCCCCTCGCTGATATGAAAAATTATGCCTGTCATTATGAGGTTTATGTAGTGGATACCAGCTATGGGGTGCAAATTGCTTTGATATGATGTTGCAATGGGCTTATGTATACAATGTTTGCCTACCTGGTTGAGCCCACTAGGCAGGAGTCGGGATGTCAGTATGTGAATCTCAGTGGTAGTGTGTCAGCTTCAGTCGCGGGTCATTATAGCATTAGTCCATGTCTGAGTGAACCTAATTAAGCCGAAGTTTATGCGAATCTGAATGAGTCCAAATAGGCAGCAGTCGGAGCTGTCTGAATGAGCATGGTAGTAGTCAAAGTGTGTCCGAATGTGTGTGAATCTGAATGTGACCAAAATCCTGGTCGCTGTTGAATTCGCAATAGCCTGGAGAGGCACAGTTCCATGTCGAACGCTCATTACTCCTTGAATCTCGCTGCTCCCGTCGTTGTTGGCACAGTTTGAGAAGAGGACCCAGCTTGCTCGCTTTGAAGGCTCATCATCTATCTCGAGTGCCGATTACTTTGGCGGTGGACCCGGTTCAAGCAACGTGGCGCACTCCAGCAGCATGTCTGGACCCAACCTGTATGAGATTCGTGAAGGGGTTCGGGATGGTGTCACCAAGGTGGCCTCTCGCCTCTCCTCTCTCGCAAACGGCGTCATGAGCTCCCTCCAGGTGAGTCCAGCATGCCAGCATGAGCAATCCTGTCAAACCATGCTCTCCACAGCACTATCATGCCTCGTGTTTTACTTTGTGTTTTACTCCATGTGTTACTTCGTGCGTTACTCTAAGCATTACTCCACGTGTTACTCTACTTGTTACTCCGTGCGTTATGCCATGTGCTGCCCCATGTGAACTCCATTTGTCCTCTGCTGCATGTTGTAAAGTGTCCTGTTCACTCTGCTCTGTCCTGTACCGCCTTTTGCATCACTAATGAACATTGGTGTAAAGGTTTATGGAAATTTGTCTATACTAAATAGCTAACTCTTTTGCATTGAAGTTTTTTAAATAGGTGGCATTTGCTGGTGGGTTTCGAGCTTTGCCATCTTTGACTGCACTTACTTCTCTTCTTTGTCCAACAGTAAATAATACACCTGCTAGCTATGGCGGAACCAGGCTAAAATTTTCTAATTTCACAGCCAGCTGTTTCTAAGAAGAAGTGGCTTGATGTGTGCTGAGCCTTTAGAAAGAGAATTTAATAAGGAGGAACCCAGTCATTATATAAAGTGCCTGCCATATTTTGAAAAAGGTTTGGTGTCAGATATCTGCAGTTACCCCCCCTCCTCCTCTTTTTGTGACATGGATAGAATAAAGGAATCAGACTCTTAGTGGCAGGCACCATTATGACTCTTTCCTAGGTGAAACCTTATGTTTGTAGTTTAATGCATATTTAAAATGTGACATCTTTTGACTCCTTTGGGCTAAAACAATTGTCACCACACTTGTTAATGGGTAGAACTTAACCAACATGGAGCAAACCTGCATGTGTAGTAACTCTGTGATGTGTTCTTTAGCCTGGCCTACACGTCATTGTCATTGAACCATATGTTCTCAGTATGAAACTGTTTTATAAAGCATTATGTAGTACCAAGTTCTTCAGAGGTGAATTTTAAAGGAAAGCTTTGTTGAGTTAGATACACAGCCATTGTGCACTTTCGTGAAAGAAAGGTTGTATGATTACTTTATTCAAAAATTAGCTCACATTGCCCGAAGGCATTATAGCAGGGGCGTTAAAGATTGGCAAAAAAACACTTCTTCATTAACAAAGCACACTTGCTCCGTTACTGGAGGGATTAGATTGATGTGTCTGGTGGGGTATGGTGGCTGTGGCTGGCACATGACAGGGAAGTTTGTCCAGTTCTGATGATAGCTGCCTGCAGTGCCGTGAGGCTAATAGCTGAAGGGGAGCTGCTGAGGAATCTAAAACAAGGCATGAGAAGCCCACTTTGTGAAGATTATTTTAGGAATATGCCAGTTCAGTTGCCATGGTGCTCACTCTTATGCCTCTTGCCGAACCATCCCATATGGCTGTTACAGCGTTGTTGTTGGGATGTTGCAGTGTTGTCATTCAGGCCGGCGGCCTGAATTCTGTGTGCAGTGAGGACTCTTTAAATTAAACCTTTGTCTGACCTCATGTCACGCTATGATACCAGTGAAAAGTAGTGGTTTGTCTAAGAGCTTAGGAAGAAGAAAAGAAAATAACCATCTGGAAAAATGTGGTCATGGATGTTTATTTTTCATGCATCCTGGAAATGGGGACAGAGGGACCCCAAAACCTTATCTTTGAGTGTGTGGGTGCTTGTGAGTGCTGAAAAGGGAGGCCATCCTCAGATAATCCCACTGTTTTATCTGCCCTATCTTCATTGCCTTGTGGCAGCTACAGTCGTGAAAAAATCCATCCTGTTTCTCCTTTTTTTCTCTTGGCCCTGTCAGTGTAACATGTATTCCATAAGGTTTTTTTTCAGCTGATGGCACAGGTCTTTCTAAACTTTGTACAGTCGCAAGTGAAAAAGATTAGCTCTAGTGAAGTGCCACAGGAGATGCAGATAGCAATGCTGGGCACTGCTGTAACGAACATTGCAATAACGAAAGTGCCAGGTGTGTTCGCAAAGCACGGCGCTGTGCCAGACGCGTGGTGCGATTTTCGCCCCTGAAATGACACTGCATCTAAGTGCATGCCTTTCTGTTTCTGAACTACCCTGCATCAAAGTGAGGATCTTGATTTCATACTTTTGGGCAGGCATGTAGGCATCTGCACTTTGTAGCTTGACTATCTAGGGGCAGTTGTAACTAGTGTTTTAAAAGGGTGCATTTAGAGGGCTTATACTAAAGGAGTTTAAAAGGTGCTCAAAAGGGAGTTAAAATGATTGAAAAGAAGTCCACAGAGGAAGGTGGTAATTTATGGGTGTGGAGTTTAGAAAAGCAATTGCAACAACCTCTTGTTCTGACTCATTGCACTTGTTTGCTGTGCCCACTCATGAATATCTTACTAACAAGCTTGCCTTGTTTCTTACTTTTCCTCTGCACATCACTAACAGAGAAAGTGAAGCTTGCTCATGGTAAGGAGAGCCTCTTCCTTGAAATTTCACTTGCTTGGAACAGAAGTGTTTGCACGTGACACGCTTCTCTTTTTGTCCCATTCGGATTGCTAATGTTCTTGTTCTTGTCTTATTCCAGGATCGTTACGGCTATTGAAAAGCGGCCTTGGGACAGTTTCTTTCTTTTTTTTTTTTTTGATGATGAAGCTTCAAGGTGGTTCTCAGCCGGTCATGTGGTCTCCCGGTGGCACGTCTTTTGAAGGCCCATATTGAAAAGTGCAAAATAAAAATGCCGTTTGTAGGTTTGTAACCATGTGACTGTGATTATTCACTGCAGAGTGACACCAAAGACAACAAGGAAACAGAATACAAAGAAAAGTAGCTTGCAATGTCTTTTTTGATATTCTTGGCTCAATGACACGTGAGACTTGCATGGGGAAGATTAGACTCTATGATGTACATTTTTGTCATGATTTAAGGATAACACACGTGATCATTACAAGTATAGTGTAAATTAACACCTTTTTTAGTGCTATGTCATGGAGGGTCCCACCCCTCCTGTTCTAATAGCTTATCTCATATGACCTACATAGTGATACCACTAGCCTTGCTTTCCTGGTAATTTGCTGCTCTCTTTGCCAGCCTAACCAGACCTACATTTCAAGTGAGTACGTTGCACGTGGAGGTAGTAGATAGGAAAAATCGGTTGGCGCCTGCTAATCACGTGCAGAAGACGTCACTTCGATTAGATTGCGCGCATCCGGGATGTATGCAAGGGAAGCGATAAGTGCTGAATCTTGTATTTTTGTCTGGCACGTTCCGGTTGCGATATCACGCTGCAAGAGCCGCCCTCGATAACGATGCTTAGTCCGCGAGCGCAATCGACAACCCCGAGGTGGTTGTCAGCAAGTTCAAAGGTATTGCCCGAAGTCAACTGAAACCTTACATGTGTATTTCGCCACACTGCAGTTTTACTGTTAGTACCCCGCAGCCTGCAAACGCGCCTGGTTGACGTCCTTTAGTCGAGGTCAAATCAAATTTTAAAAGCAAAAAGTTGTTTCGAAAACCAATCTTTAATTTTAATGCCTGTTCTTTCCTTGCGTATCGTAAATTTGCGCTTTTCTTTCGTAATGCTAGTTTAAAAGTTCCCGCGTTAGCGCCATTTTATTGGAGCTGTCGCGTATAAAGAAATGGCACACGCACATTCTACGCACGGCGCAGGCGAGTAGCCTGCACAGCGTGCGAATGGCGATTGAGGAGTGCAGGAGAAGGGCTCGTTGTGGAGGTCACTTCTGTTGTGGCGCCCCTTAGCGTCGGGGCTAGCGAGGCAACGACGCATGTGCACTTATTTCCGGGTGCCTTGTGTTTGTTTTGTGCCGCATCGAGCCAGCTCTTGCGTGTGCTAACGACGGCGCGGCAGAGGTGCATGTGTCGCGGCGGCGTGCTCGGAGAGCGCATCCCGCGCCCAGGTGCTACCTTCAGTTCGGCGGGCGCGGTACAGTGCCGAACACGATCGACCACCACCGTCTCTTGACGACGTCGGCGTTCTGGCCAGCGCGCGCTACTCCAGCTGTTCTTCCCGTAAGTTGGGCTTTGCCGCCGAGCTTCTCCCGAGAATCGCATTGGTATGTGCGCTGCGCGGCCCTCTCGGCTGGTCGTTCTTTCACCAGCCTCCACAGCGCGTCTCGTCTCCTTTCGTTTTCAGGGAGCGTTTACTGTTTTCCCACGGGATCGCCGACTTGGAATTCGGAGAAAACCGTCGCGTGTAGTAAACCGGGCAGGTCAATTATTCAACGTTCCCGGGCGCGGGCTAGCAAGCTCGTCTACGGTGCGTCGATGTAGTGGTTGCGGGATGGACCTAACGCGCGCCCTAATAACAACCTGCATGACGTGAGCGCGGTACTCGTGCTCTTTGGAACGACCGTGCCCGTCAACCGCCGTTGCATTGTCTCAGCCTCCTCCGAGGAGCCTCTCTACCTTGAACGTCGAGGGCGGAGGGCGTTCGCTACGTAAGCAATGGACGTAAGCGCCGGCCGCTATCGTGGGCGCAATCGCGCCGTCGTTTCGGTGAGGGGAGTAGGTCGCTAGCTCGGCCGGCCCTCGCCTTTATCTTCTTGTTTATTTTCCCTCGCTGCTGAGGAAAACCCGTCGGTTGTCTTCCTCGCTCTTGCCGCTGCAAGGCCACCACATTGGCTTTTTACTTCTCCGTTCGCGTTCTCTTGGCGTGCGTCGCTACTACATCAAGCCGCCTCCGCGTCTACCTGTGTATACCGATCGCTTCCTGCTGCTCCGGGGAGCTAAAGGTGCGTTGGGTCGTCAATCCTCCTTTTTTTTACACACTTGGCTGGCGCCGTTAGGACACCAAACGTGTCAATCTTTCCGCACGCTATTGCCGGTTCGATTTCACGGTCAATGCGCGGTCCAGTAGAGGCGACTCAAGCGCGACCACGCTGTCTTCTGCGCTGTGGCAGGATGATTGTCCGATACGAGGAAAAGCGATGGAGATAAAGCACCTGTTATTACTGGGCAGCGAGCCGAATGTTGATGGTGAGAACGGGGAAGTTTTGTTTTTGTAGACGCTCCCTTGGAACCGCGACGGCTGCGGTTCGCGACCGCTCCGCGGTGACGTGCACCTGACGTTTGTCTTCCCTTTCTTAAGCGCGCGAAGCCGAAAGTTTGTGTATGTGCTGGGCCATTAGCTTTTGCTTTAGAATGTTCCTCTGCAGCGTTGTCCGTGATGAGCTGCCCTGAAAACCAGTTGGCTTTCAGCGTTGTGCGCTGTGTGTGCTTTGTGTTGTGCACGTGGTGCTACCGTTTGGTGATGTAGTGTCAACAAATCGGGTTCGGCTGTCTAAAATCAAGGGTTCAGTATGATGCCTCTGCCCAGGTATATTGTTCGCACTGTTGTCAATTGTTGCATGCAGGGAATGCCAATTTTCTGTTGACGTTGCACGTGCACGCTTTTTTCTAGCTAGTCTCAGCATTTCTCTCAGCCTTTCCTGAATTGTTTGCAGCACATGAATGAGGAAGTCATTAGTGTGAGGGCTGTGCATTATGTCGTCTATTAATTTCTCTGTAATCTTATAGAATTGCTATTCCATGCAACTTAAACAGTCTGTGAGTACATGTATAAGGCTGACATCTGGACGCCGATAAACCAAATTGCTGCATAATTTCATACAGGTTTTGTACCTTGCCTGTGAGAACTATAGGTAAATCATTCTCAGAATTTTTGTGTGAATCTTGCCAATAGAGATTATCTTCTGTGTGGCTTAATCATATGCCATTAATTTTATCCAAAGCCCACTTTCATACAATAAGCTGCATATTTTTATGTGCTCTGTCACTGCTAAAACCTCCTGTCCTCATTTCCTTTACCTACTTGCCATTCGGTTGCATCTTGCATCAAACTTTTCTCTCCATATAACTATAGCTGCCTTCATACCCTGCAGCCTACATTAATTTCTCAATCATTTGTTCCGTTTGGAAACCTCAGCACTACGAATACCAGAGCATTCTGAAGTTACTTTGTAGCATTTTTTGTTACCTTTCCCCAATAATAGTCATCTTAATGTTTTTTTAGGTTCTCCAAAGTATGTTCATCATTATGCGCTGACCATGTTTCATTCTTTGCATTGCTTAAGAGCTGCGGCGCATCCATATGCTTTTACTGCCATATTTCAGTTTATTTGACGGAAGCTCCCCTCCTGACTGATCATGAGTGCAAAGGACACGAGAGCAGATGGAATACAACGTCGGCACCTGTGTTGTCATTTTGTCAGCTGTCGTATCATTTGTGCGGCTCTAAAATGGCCTCGCAGCAAGCCAGACTTCACACACTTGTTCTGGCTTATTGTTTCAGTCTAGTGCATGGCTTCGCCACGACCTGTTGTGGGATCACTCAGGCTCATTAGAACTCAGTATATCACCTAACAGCCTACTTGATGACTCTTGGGTAGACTTGGACTGCTTGTGCTCACATGGACTCGCATGAGCTCAGGTTCACTTGTAATTGCTCATATGAACAGAGGCTTTCTTGATCTCACTTAACTTGTACTCTGATTTGCAGGAAGTTGAGTCCACTTTCTGAACTGACGTCAGCTTGGACTTGTATGTTTGTGCGAGTTAAAATGCGCCCAAATGATTAGACTGATGCCTGCTGGACTTTTGTGGCTATAAAACTAATGTGTGTTGATTGTTTGCACCCCCCCCCTTTGCAGCAGAAGGACCACAGCCACCATGGCGGAGGCACATCAGGCTGTGGCCTTCAGCTTCACTGTGACCCACGAAGGTGTCAACATCAACTATGACCGCGAAGTGTTGCTACTCGTGTGGCAGAGTGGTCTACGGTCATGGAAAAAGCGCGTCGCTCGCTTTCTGACCAACCTGTACAATGGCGTGTACCCGTCCTCGTACCGGAGCCTCTACCTTTTGCTCTCCATCGTGACGGGATTTTCGCTGCTCGAACGCGATGGCGGATTCACACTGCGGCTGGCTTCGGTCATATCCAGCCAGAAGACTGCAGCAGGTGCTTCGACCGCTCTCCTGCCGCGGTTGGCAGCTAGTGGCGTGACCAGCGTGGTGCTCTGGGTTCTGTGGAGCCTGGCCCAGCGGTATGCCCTCAAAGGACTGTTCCTCTACAAGGGATGGATGTATGAGAGCAGAGGCAGCGGCAGCAAGGTACGTTCTTCACAGTGCCCTCCTTTTGTGCTGTATGGCTTGGCGGGACCTGACAGTTAAGTGATTTGAATTGATGTTAACTGAAGTGCATGTTCACTGGATACATGCGTGCGGAATGAAAAGGGGCGACATGTGTGGTAGCTCCTGACTTATTTTAAACACTGAAATCCTCTTGATAATTCAAATTCAGAAGCAACAGAAGTTTTGTTCAAGTTACATGGAGTTAAAATTAAGGGAGGCTTCCTAATGCACTTGGTGCTGACAAGACCAAAATGCGAGTTGGAATAAATAACAAGTTTGATGTTAGTAGGCTCGAATTCACGAGATCTCACAGTGCACTGCTGTAACGCTCAACGTATTGCGTTCAGCACAGACTAACAATTAGAGGGCAATAGTTCGTTTGAAATCTTGCGAAAAAAAAGTCAGTCCCTCAAAGCATTACAAATATCGAATTTGTTTAAGTATTTTTCAAAGCAGTCATAGTGTCATCCACCAGAGATGCAGAAGGCCTGCCTTATACCCCTGTAGACGATAACCCTCCCAGAAAAAAACTTCAATGCGTGGAACAACTTTTAATGGGTGTGCTGCAACATCAGCAGGTGACAGAATGATTTTGAATTCTGTTATTAATTTCCTTTTCACATCTGTGTATGTGCACACAGTTGTTGCTAATTTTTAGATGGTAAAAAAAATAATTTAATTAGCCCATTTTAATTATACAGCAGTAATACTTTCCCAAATCAGTGTGCCAGTTTCTTTTGCAATTCTGCACTTTCGTGCGGTCCTGGAATTCCAGAACTGTTATCCAACATGTTAATTGCCTGGGCTCTACTCTACAGGTCACAAATTGTAATGTTTTGTAAAAGCCTGTCTATTGCCTGGCTGGCTAGAAGCTCCATGGCTGTTGAAAAAGTACCAATGAGCTGCCTGCACACAAGCGTGTTCTATGCTTCAGCAGGTCGAGTTGCAGTTAATTATACTTGTGTGATAACTCGGCTTAGGCCTGACCGTAATTAATTGAGCACAGTGTTGCAGACTATTTTTCTGGGAAGGTGTAAAATGTACTCTTATTACAGCACGTCCCTTGGTTTTTCTGCCGCTATCACCTTGAATAAAAAGTAAGTTGCTGCAGCACTAAGGCTTACTAATTTTTTTTTATGATGCTCTCTCCATGAGAAATAGTCACGTGTCTTCTGGCTGCCTATTTCACTCTGATATAACAGCGTTTGAAAGAAAGATGATCTGGTTTCAGTTTTGGAGACCCACGTGCTTGTTCAAATTATTAATGCCTAGTGGAATGTATCTGCAAACATGAATGGCTTGCTTGCAAAATTTTTAATTTGCCGTAAACCAGAGCTGCGCAAGAGGGGGAAATTAAGAGGGGTAGCCATGCGTATTTGTGATGATTCGTTTCTTCTCTCACTGCTCATCATCCCCTATGCTCTATTCAAACTCTGACCCGAAATGCTGTCCTCTTGTGCCATTTTTCTTTTTTCTTCTTGTTTTCCTGTTATCTCATTCAACGTGTCATTTGTGCCAGCTTTTTCTGCGCGCGTGCCGGATGCCACCCCACGGGTACCATCTGCGTCGAAATGGCGCGCAGAATTCTGCTTGCTCAGTTTCGGATGTGCAGCTGGCTTAACGTTGCGCAGAGTGCTAGATGCATTCACCATGGCACGCTTAGCTCATTTTACCGCCAGCATGACAGGCTTCTCATTCGTTGAAATAGCTCTTGTTGTGAAGTGTTGTAAATTAGAACCAAGCACTGCATGTTAATGCTAGCCTCGACAAGCTGTTCAGTACTCTCAGTGGACGGCTGGAGTAGCTGAAAGAAGGCAGAAATAACCCAGTCCCAATGGGCACAGAAGCTTCCTTGGATGTCCTGGGGACGTATGGGGCATTCAGTGAACGTCCCATGGAGTTGCAATGCTTGTTGGGGTGCATGCCATCTGCAGATCATATTGACAAAAGAGGGCTTCGTTTCGTCCTCCTTGGGTATTTCTTTTTGAAAATGATGGAGCTAGGCTGCTGAAGAGTAAAGAAAGCCACCTTGGACATGCCTGAGTGACTGTTTCAGTTTTTTTGAAAAGTTGGCCAGCATGTTGTATTCATAATTAGACCTTATTTGTTTTTTAGTTTTTTATAAATACAAAAGTGGGCTATGCAACTGCCTTTGCTCAAATTTTTGTCAGTGACTGCTTTTCTTGTCACTTGTAATTTCTCTGTTCAGCTGCTGTTTGACAGTGTCTACCTTCTGAAAATTTCATACAGCTGAATAAAACAAAAAATTTATGGCCCACAAACATAGACCTGAAAACACCTTGTGAACACACCATGTTGTATTGCTGGTGTAATAAGTAGTATGGTGTTTGTACACAGTTATGTACAAAGCACCTTTTTGTACAAAGCGAACTCACAACTTTTTTTAAGATTGTACTGCTCCTAGCATTAATATTTTTCTTCAGGTGAATTTAGAATCCTTCATGTCACAAATATGGTTTTTTAAACGATTTAGCAAATGCAGTAAATAATATTTCAGCAAACAGTGAGCTGCGTAGCAACATCCTTAGCCATTTTCTTGCAGACAGATTTTGCCACCACCAGTAGCATCAATTTTTTCAATTTGAAGTGTAATGTGCATCTTTGAAACAGAAGATGATTCCACGGTCCCTTGGCCGTTTATTTGACAAATCCTAGCATTTTGAGCTACGTTACTATTTTCAACCATTGGTACACATTGTACGCAATTTTGCACATCCTTGTAGAAACTTACATGGCAGTATTTTGGGCTAGAAACTCCTTCTTGTGGCCTGAATATACTATTTAGGCGGGAAAATGTTTTTTTTTTTTTCTGGAAACAAAAAATGACAAAATGGTTAATGCCCAAATGACTTTCAGAATGCTTGAGAGAGGATATAGACAGGCACTGTACATTTAAATTAGTTGTAAGATTACAATTTCTTCTTCTTAGAATGCTTAAAACTTCATGTACTATACCAGAGGCTATTTGATACAGATGTGTTTGGGTTAATGCATGTGGGTGAAAAAAGGTTGGCATCATTTAATTATGCACGCATACATCTTTGTCAACAACCTGTGATGTTTTTATAATTGCGTTTGGCATCCTTCAAAACGCGCGGCTGCAAAGCAAAGCTGTTCTCGGGAATCTTAGCCGTAGTGGAGGAGAACTTTCTCTTTGTCCAGGTTGTTTCAATTCACTTGTGTAGATATAGTTTCACGGCTGCTCTAGAGTGTTAGAAAAAAGGGGTTCACTATTGTCAAGTAAAAGGTGGCTTTAGCTTGTAATTAAACCTGAGGGGAATCGGGCATTAACATCACTTTTAAATCTGAAGATTGCGTGCAGGTCGCCACACTTGCTTCAGAAGTCGCGCATTATTATTGATGAGGCTGTTAAACAAAGAATTGTGGCAGCGGAGAAAGTTTTCTGGCTATTGTCTTGCTCATCTGTGCAGGTGTTTAGTGTGTGTGCTCTATTCCGCTGCGAGTGTTGTGCCCGCTGCGAGTGTTGTGCCCGCTTCATGTCACTGCTGACTGGAACAGCTGTGGTGTGGCTGTAAGTGTAGTCTTTGCTCTCCTGGCACCAATGCAGTTGGCATCCGGTTACACGAAGCGGCAGGAACATGTGCGCATATATGAACGCAGCTAATAAAAAGAGTTGTTTATCAGTGTGCTATGCCAAGTGGCCTCAGATTTGAAAAAGCTTAGTTCAGCCTGCTATGCAGGCCCTGTTCTGCATGCATGAATTTCATGGTAGACATGTGCATTGAACATTCTGGATGCAGCATTAATATTACTACAACAAGTTGCAGGAGGAAGATTAATCTAATCAATGCCAAACTTATTGCAGTGATTCTGCATTAATGTTTTGACATTCTTGATATTTACTTTGCACATATTTGGATTTTGTTTTTGCATGTCCCGGGGCATCAGCTCATATGAAGTGCTTTCTGGCAATATCTGCTGGTGCCCTATCTCCAGCACTGCCTTCTTTTCGTGAAGGCAGAAATTATATAGATATCATTTTTTAAGTAGTTGAAAAACATTAGTTTCTCACATTTGAAAAATAAAGTATTGGGAGTGTCAGTGTAATATATTTCATCATTTTATTGTTCTGATTAAGTTTGGTGGCAAAACCTTCTTGTATTATCTAGCTGCCTCTATGTGTTCTGTATAGCAGCCTGCATTAGCTTGTATGCAGTAGAAAAAGGGACCACTTGTTTTTGCAGAGTTTTGTGCAAATTGTTAACAGGTCATTTATACTTCATACAGGTGGCATTTATGCAAGATGATCCTAAAAATGTAAACATTATATGTTTCAGTGAAAACATTTAGGACAGAATTCTAAGGTCAGTTCAGTGCAAAGAAAATGTTAGAATAAGCATCTTGGGTTATTTTTGTTGAAAGGTCGCTTTATATCTTGCTTACCTTGATATGTTTTGGAAACCATAAGAAATTTAAAAATGCTGCCACCGTATTTTTGTAGAGAACAGCACACTATAATTCCATAAACTCCTTCAGTTGCAGCATTGCTTTTCAAGGTTTACTGAACTGTATGTCCCCTTATCTGTTCGTCTTCATCATTCCTGTCATCCCATGGCAGTTTTATAAATTTTTATGAACCGTACCTAGTGCTTCCTAACTAAGTCAGTGCTTTTGGTAAAGGGCAAAGGCCTCTGCAAGTCTGTTTCTCAACAGCAACACTGAATGCATACTTATCAGAGAAATAAAAAACTCTTTTATGACAATCCTGTGATCATATCATAGTATTTTTCTTCCCATTACGTGTACAAACTGAAAACGCTTATCTTGATGTGTAAATAAGAGAAAAAAAGCTGAGGTCAGTTGCTCTTTCTGGGTTTGTATTGCACCAGCATCTTTCACTCATTACAAACCCTTGCGCAGTTTTTATCCAGTATCAGCGGCAGTCGCTTTCTGATGTGTTCATCAGAAAATAACGGCAACTCTGCTGAATGCATTAGCAATAGCTCCCGTTCTTTTATGTATTAATGGTGACCTATCGCTGTTGTAATTAGGTTGTTGCTGCCTAGGAATACCTGAAACATCCCCTGTATACATTAAGAAAAGAAAATAAAGGCAACCTCCAACTTGGGAACCATCCTTTCTACGATCTTATCATGTGCTAGCGTATGGTATCGTGTATTGTATCTATCCACGCCTTGAGGCCATTGTGACACGCTCCTCCGGGGCGGGGCGTGCGAGAGCAGTCTTGTGGGGGGGAGCTACCAAGGTCACTGTCTCTTGCACAGACCTTGCCCCGTGCCGCGGCAAGAAACCTCCCTGGCAGGCTCTTTCTGTTTGCTCACTTTCTCTGATGCAGACTGCGTTTCTCTCTCTCTCTCCTTTCTTTTATCTTTTGTAGTCTCTCCTTCGGAGTGGCGGACAGACGCTGGCTATTTCCTATTGCATGTGCGCTGCTGTCGCAATTAAAGGAGCCACATGTCCGTGTTGCATGAAAAAATGACTTCTCCTCCTTGTCCAGAGTCCTTGCAAATGTTTCCTCCTTCCTGGCAGTAGGGGTTGGGTGGATGTGATAAATGTAGTAGAGGAAAGCAGGAATTGAATCGAACGCCCTCTTAGCTGCCATGCAAGAGGAGGAAGTGCGATAATTGCTCCCGGAAGAGGCTTGCTGCTTTCCACGTGTGTCTTAAAAAAACACATGTTCCTCTTTTTTAAAATTTTTTTTTCTTTCGCCTACACCAGCGTGCAAGGTATATTCTGTGCAGAGGCGAAGACAGCTCTCAGTGCAGGAAACAATGGGGGACAGTGGGTTGTTCGTCCTGTGTGTGCATGTGTCTTCATTGTCTGGGGCTGTGTCATTTGGCATGGATGAGCGAACCGTCCTCCCCCCTCTTTGCCGTTCTTCTCCTGGCAGCTTTGTATGCAGCAGCTGGGCCGAGTCTTGTTTTTAAGCCCTGCTCTTGGCTGTACTGCTTAAGCAGGCAGCTGGGTTGCCTGAGCTATATATTGGTGCTTGAATGGGCTGGGGCAAGTGTCGGCAAGCTGGGCGGCAACTTATATGAAGTTCACAGCCTTAATGGAACTTTTCTTGTTGGGAGTGGCACTCATTTGCTTCCATTGCTGGTGGAATCATTAAAGGTCGTCATTACCTTGGATCATACTTCTGGGTTCTTTCTTCCTGATGTGTAGCTGCCTTTTTTGTTTTGTTTTTCTAGTGAAAGGCATTTCCCTATTACTTGCTGTTTGTCTGAGCAAACGTTTTTTACCATTACCTGAGGTAAGGTTCACTTTCAACCAGTACACAAAGGGGGAAAAAAATTAAGAAAGCAAATGATGTAATTTTTCATGTGATACAAATAGCTGCATTCGTTTACTGCTAATAATATGTGCATGCAGAGAATGGGGCAGGGAAGTATTGAATCTGAAATAGTTTGATATAGCTGTTACAGCACATACACCTTTGGCTGGGCACTTATTTCAGTATTGTTGCAAGATTAAATGGTGCTTAGCATAGATGCTGGCGCTTGAATAGGCTGTTGGGTGTCTTCAGAGGGAAAGAAGACTCTGTAATTGCTTGCTTGCTTCGCATGCCCAAGGCTGTTTCTGGGAAGGCTGTTTTTCGTTGGGAAGGCTGGTTCTGGGAAGTTCAGAGTATCTTGATTAGACAAACCGTGCTTCATGAGTGTGCCTGATGGTCTTCAATGTTACGTCTCCAAATGTATGCGTATACATGTGGTAACTGCTGAAACTAGGCAGCCAGGAATTTGGTTTGAGTAGTTGCCAAGCGTATGGGCAGCCTTTGCGTGGCGCTACCACATTTTGCTTCTTATTAATGCCTATAAGGAAGCTCAACGTGTGTGCACTTGAGGAAGCTTAAAATGTGCGCAATTCACAGCTGAGTTATCTCTTTATCTGGGATTTGTGGCTCGGGTATGAGGAAATTGGTTCTGCCATGTGACTAGATTTCCACCGGACCTCTTTTTGCATAGTTAATCTACCTTGTAGGTTTTGGTTTTAGGTCTTTGTGTCTTAAGTCTTTTTGTGATAAGTCTGCCTATTTTATCGCTTGTACAGCACAAAAATCTTTTAATCTTCCTGCTTCCTCCTTCTTCATCACTTAGCACTGACCTTTATGAGAAATAATTGTGAGAATCTTGCGTTGGCTACTTTTTTCGGATTCTGATAATGCAACAGAAGCGGTGCACACATTCTAATAGCAAACTGGCCTCTTCAAAAGCAGCTTGTTAGGACGAAGCACAAATGAGAAAGATAAGAGGAAATCAGGCATGGAGATCTGTTATCATTTGTTCAGCTGTTTTGGATTGTACCTGTGATTCTATATTTCTGCACTCGCCTTTTGCATATTTTGCAATTCTTATCTTGTGCTTTTGCTATTCTGGTAGTCTTTAGTGGCATGGAAAAGTTGCTGGTACACCTGTCTTGCCAATGAAGGGAAAAGAAGCGCAGCTAATTATTAGACTTAAGTGACTACAGTATAATCTTTTTTTTTTTTTTTTTAGTATAGCATGCAAGCTTTTCAAAGTTTAGTTCTACAGCAGAGCCCCTTTTTCAGAGCCTGCAACTATGCCAGAATTTGCTGTGTACAACAAAAATGATACGCACTACAAAATCAAAATCAGCTCTCTACAAATCATTGCTTTTCACTGCTGATGTCACTTTCTTGCATAGTTTGCTGAAGTGTCACTTAAGTCTGTCAGCAGCTTAAAAACAGTCTTTTTTAGTTAGAAGAGCGCTTTTTTTTTTTGGCATAGCATAGTCAGTGGTGTAGTGAACCAGAATACAGCTAAGCCTGCTAATTAAAAGACATGTTTAACTGATATTGAAAAGTTTATTTTTAACCATTACTGTTAGGCTCGTTATTTATTTAGAGGCTTGTAGCCCGCCATAAGTAATGTCCGTATCGGTTCCTAGATGTGCGAAACTGCCATTGTCATGCCTGTCACATGTTCTTCCCGCTCGCCGTTCCCAGTCAGGTTGGGGGAAAGGATCACATGACACCCGCACCGCTGTGTGACGCACACTCGTAGACGTGGCTAATGCTCATAGGAGTGACTAATGCTCTTTTTGGCCACGCGGTTTTGGTTTCAGACGTGTGCGGCCTCAAAATCTGCTTGCACTGCAGCGGCGATGACAATGGCATTTTCGCAAATCTAGAAACCGATGTGGACGTTACTTATGGTGGGCTACAAGCCTCTAAATAGATAAGGCGCCTAATAGCAATAGTTAAAAATAAAACGTTTAGTATTGGTTAACCAACCTGCTTAAGTATAATACAACTTAAAAAAAAAAGCAGTTGGTAACAGTCCACTGCATCCTGTATTACACTGCTGGCCAATCACAACAGTAATCGAATTCAGGTTTTTAACTTTTGACTGTATGAACCAAGCCAGAGGCATCAAAATTATTTGACATTATAATTTTGTCTCGTTATTAGCTTCGTGTTTAGGTAACGAGAAAATCTTCAACAACAGTCTTGGTACTTTTCTGTCATGGAGGAATTCTTTTCGGCAGTCCTGAGTGTGGGCGGAGGTTCACTACAGACTTGAGTTGCAGCACATCTTAGCTGTATTCTGGTGCATTACATTACTGACAGTACTGTGTCGAAAAAGTGCTCTTCCAACTTGCAAGTGTATATTTAAGGATTGCTGACACAGTCTTAGGCGAAGCACCTTGTATGCTCATGCAGTGATGGAACACTGTTTCTGAATCAGGTGATGCAAGTAGAGCTGTTATACTTAATGGCATTTAGTGGCAGACTTTGCTTGTGCACTTCCAGAGCGTGCTTCAATCACTTGTGATGTGCACCTACAAAGATAAAAATTGTTTGCAATTCGTGTTCATGCAATTATTGCACATACGTTGTTTGTATCCCTTTAAATGATGAGGAATCATCATCATCATCATCATCATTTATTAACCCTTTAGGGTCCCGTAGGGACATTACATAAGGGTGGGGATACATAGTGTCCGACGGTCATACATATGAAAAGGCAAACCAAATTGCGAAAACTAGGCAAAGTAGAAGAGAAACAAATTAATATAGTCAATCAAAGAAAATGTGAAGAAGAACTGCACAGAAATACACATTACAGTTATAGAACGTGTCCAAACAAAGTGTTTGGTCGTTTTACAGTGGATCGTAGCTGACACCGGGTATAGGAAAGTTTTATTATTCTTGAAAATGTTCAATGAGTAGCTGCCTAAAGTTGGAAGGATTAGTCTCAACAATAATGTTTTCGGGTAGGTTATTCCAGAATTCAATTGCACAAGGAAGAAACGATTTGTTGAATGCATTGGTGGAGCCGTGCAAGCGTTGTATGCTGGAGGAATTAAATAAGCGGCGAGATGATCGTACCGGAGTGCGCAGGAGGTTTTCCCGAAGTGCTGGAAAGTTAAAGTACAGTTTGTGGAATTTGAAGACAGAAAAGGACGACCTTGTTGGGAGGAAATTGCCAAAGAAACTTTAATGGCTTAAGAGGTAAAGCGCCGAGAATAGGAACTTGAGTGAGGTGGCTGACCAAAGCACCAGCTAGTCTTGTGTACTGCTCATTTCTGTTTTACTTGCCTGCTAACGAAACTGTTTGAGGAACTGGGACAGCATGCTCACTTTTTTCTTGCAAAATAAACCTAGAACTTTGTTCTGAGAGCCAGAATCTGCTTTCATGTCCCAGGTGTCATTTGAACCATGACAGATAACCAGCCCAGTAGAATTCAGTACCACAGAGAGTTGCTGGTTTCTTGCATCTCCTCAACTGTCCATGCCACTCTGCCTCAGCGTAAGCTGATAAAAGGGGAGGCCAATATCCTTTCGTGATCATCCAACAGCCAAACCAAGCTGCGCTCTTGTGTTCGTTTTGCGTGCTTTTGTGGATAATTGGTGCTTGAACTTCGCAAACCCTCAAATATTTGTCACTGCACACAATGTGATACCAGGCATTCCAGCTACCATCAAGGATCACGATAGCACTGCTTGTCCAAGATGGAAAATGATCTTTTTTATTATTATTAATTTAATGTGCACATTGTGGTGCTCGTACACTTGTGCTGTCACTCGTGCTCTAAAACGCCCACCAAGCCAAATGTCTGGCAACTTCCTTAGTGCTTCCCCAGTGTGTGCGCCTTAAAGATGGTCTTGGTAGCATTGCATGCACATTAACAGAAGGAACAAAGCACCGGTTTGTAGGGGATTAATTATTACGTACTGTTCAGATGCCAAGCCGCCGCGGTGGCCGAGTGGTTGTGGCGCTCGGCTGCTGGCCCGAAAGACGCAGGTTCGATCCCGGCCGCGGTGGTCAAATTTCGATGGAGGCAAAATTCTAGAGGCAGCTGTACTGTGCGATGTCAGTGCACACTAAAGAACCCCAGGTGGTCGAAATTTCTGGAGCCCTTCACTATAGTGTCTCTCATAGCCCGAGTCACTTTGGGACGTTAAACCCCCAAGAAAGCATGTTCAGATGCCATTTAAATGCAGCAACTTCGTGATATACCAGGTGCTAAAATTGTGATAAAGTTGAATGCTGTCAATCTCTGATATGCCAGATCAGTGGGAGTTCCTATAGTGACTCAATCCAAACGTGTGCTTGTGTCAGGTGTTAACTCTAGTTGTGCGCAGTTTGCCTAGAATGTGTATTCTTCTCTTCTGCACTGCAGGCCAGTAGATCCGTGTGAGTTGTTCACGTGAACGCCGTTTGACCTCCCATTCTCTGCCAGGTGTCCCTGCCGACGAAACTGTGGTTCGGTGCTGTCAGGTTGCTCAAGGGGCGCGACCCGCTGCTGTTCAGCTACCAATCAACCCTGCCCAAGCTGCCACTACCGTCACTCGATGACACAATGCAGCGCTACCTCAAATCAGTGAGGCCGCTTCTGGATGATGCAAACTACAATCGCATGGAGACGCTGGCAGCCGAGTTCCGCCAGGGCATTGCAGTGAAGCTGCAGCGGTGAGGTCGCTGCTTGTGTTCCTTTTCTGGCTGTAACATATGTACCATAGTTCTTTTGTAGCTAATTGTCATCATATCATCCTCTTTTGTTACCCTTCCCCTCCATTACCTCTTTCAGAGGACATTTTTGTTTCCATCGAAAACAAATAATTTTCCACCTGAATAGCATATATTCAGGCCTCAAGAAAAGTTATTCGTTAGGTTTCCAGCACTACACACCAGTGGTTAATTTTTTATTGGGATGTGTAAGAATTCGTACGAAGTATCATAACTGCTGAAAATAGCAGTATCAAAGTGGCAGGACTTGCCAAGCAAACACCCAGGGGATAATGGAATGAACTTCTGTTTTGAAGATGCACATTATGTTTGAACCTGAGGGGAAAAAATGGTTTGTTACTGGCAACAATATAATGGACAAAATGCTACCTTGCTTGCCATTTTGTGAAATAATGTTTACTGTATTCATTATGTGGTATAAAAAACCATCTTATTTACGACATGAGGGATTCTAAATTCACCTGAAAGAAAGAAATCACTGCTAGGCGCAGCACACTCTCAGAGAAGGCTGTGAGTTGGCTTTGTAGACATATGTGTACAAAGTGTCCGAGAGGGTCAATCAAATGCTGGTCTACAAGCTTTTCGTCATAAATTCTTTTTTCCACTTGTCTGCTGCAGTGTGAACATTGCAGCCCATGGTGTTCGCTTCGCTCAGCTATGAACATAGTCTGCCAGTTAAAGACGGAAGTTTAAGTTGAACCACGCTATAGGGAATCTTGATTTAACAAATTTCGCGATGTAACGAATTCTCTTTAAAAGTTCTTATTGGTGGCAGTCAGTGACAGTCTGTGATAAGTGTATGGCACCTACAAAGACACACACAGCAAATGCAGGCGTGTTCTGTGAATTCTCATCGCGAATTCTGTTCATATCCCGGTCCGAGTTTTATTCATTCAGACTCAACACGTTTTCTTTTTTTTTTTTTGCGAAGTAACCGCTCAATTTCTGTTTAACGAACTCCCCGCGCACCACATTCTAGTTCTGGAATCCTTCTTGACAAGCAGAAGAAAAGAGAAACATCGACCGAGGCCAACTTGTCATTTGTGCTCGTCTATTCTCTCAGAAGTTTAGCGTAAATAAAGCGAATGGCAGGCGCACCGCGCGTCTGGCACGGTGGCCGTGGGAACCGCTGCGAAGTGCGCCGCTGTCACGCCATCTGCCGCGTCCGTATGAAGTCTGCTAGGAGCGCAAGTGCTTCCAGCATGAGTTTTGCGCATCCGCGACGAGCGCTCATCCGTCGCGCTTTTATCGCGAGCGCGCCTTGCGTGCGGTAAGCAGTCTATCAGCGTGACGGTGGTCCTTGATTTATGAACCACTAAAGGGTTGTAAACGAAAGTGTTTACGTCAATTGGCCGCAATCATGGCCACAATGGTGCGCGTGGCTCCATCTATTGGCAGCTTCAAGCACTTGGCATAGCTGCAACGGCGCTATTGGCGCTTCGCCTTCGACCACCCGCCCGCATGGGAGCGCTGTCAGGCATTGAGGTTATGCTCTCAGCTGTGCAGTTGTCATCAAAATTTCTTGCTCAACTTCGTTCAGAAATACTTATGACTGTAACCATCAACGAAATAGCGTTTTTAAGAATCAATGAAGCCGGAAGTGCGGAAGCTTAAGAAATCTGAACCTTGCAAAATTTGGGATCACGCGAAGAATTTTGAATCAAATTTCTGGTCAGAGTACAGTCACTATATTAAATTTTGACTGCATCATTCTGAACCATTTTAGCTTTGTGAGACTTGGATTTTCGTATTTCAGCTGGCTTTTCACCCGAAATTTTCAATTCACACACAGGAGCAGGGTAGCGATCTGAGACTGCAGCATGAGGCAGTGGCTCAATTAATATACCTACTAACTCGTCTTTAACCCTTTGCGGTCCGAAACTTTTACCCACTTTCCGGCTGTCCTGGTCCGAAACTATTTTGCCAGTTTGTGGCGCCGCGAAGAAAAACACAAACTGTGGAAGAAAAACTCAAAGGATATTTATTTTTTCTATTGCATTTTGCTGGCAACTTCTCTACCGATATTTCGGAAGCGTGTGATAGCGCTTGAAACATTCTCCTGGGTGCAGGCCAGGGTTGTTACTGCAGGTTTTACAGAAAAACAGTTTCCCTCCGGGCTCCGCTTGTTTTTCTATCGCTACAAACTGCACAGTCCTTGCTGCTTCGTCCTGGTTGCTTGTATATGAAATGGCTCTTCCCATCTAGCTTTTCCTCGCACTCCTTCCGCGCAGACGGGCCGCGCTTTTTGGCTCTAGCCCTCACGTCACCCACCAGCTGTTGGATGAGGTTGCGGCAGTACTGCAGGTGTCGCTGTTCTTTCTCACCACGATTCTGCAGCTATGTGCGCCTCAAAATAAAGCTATTTACGATGGAAACTTCCAAAAGCCAAAAAAAAAAGCTTTCGCCACCATTTCATTGTCTTTCGACAAAATGCATAGCTGGCACAGTAATGGTCCGCACGGTCAACTGCACCCATGTGTTCTGTGTAGTCACATATAACCACTGGTTTCTTCAACGTCACTTTCTTTCCACCTGCTTGTGTCCTTGTCATTTCTTTGAGAGATACATTGTGGGCAGAACTGAGCATCGTCACTTGACGCTTGTCTCGCCACGAAAGCACCATGTAGGAGCGTCCTTTTCTGAAAGCTGCCACTTCGCCCTTTTTCAGTTTTTTCTTGACCTGCTGTGGCATTTGCTTGCGACTTGGCATCACGGTACCAGTCAATTGTACTCTCTGTAGAAGTAACTCCTCGGCAAGCATTGGAGAAGTGTAAAATCTGTCTGTGTAGAGGTGGTAGCCACTCCCCGGCGTAGCTTGCTGCACTTTCTGGAGCAAGTGAAGAACAATCCTGCATATGAAGGGCAGCTCGGGACGGCCGAGACTGTCAGTTGTTGTGCTGCCGTAGTAGGGCTCGATTGCCGAAATGTACCCCGTTTGGCAGTCGGCAAGTGCGTTAACACGCATGCCCCATTTGGTTGGCTTCTGTGGATTGTAGCATTTGAACGAGACACGGCCCTTGAAGCCAACAGTGCTCTCATCGATGCAAATTTTGGGGCCGGCTCTGAAATGCTCTCTGCATTTCGCGTCGATGTAATGCACGACGTCCCTGATCTTGCTTCCACGTGTTGCCGGCCGACCTGAAGAGGCATCATGGCACGGGGCAACGTGCAACATCCAAAACATTTGCAGAAATCTTTTCCGGCAGAAAACGTGCGGGAAGAAAGGCATCTTGTTGACAATATCTTGGCTAAAATACTCCTTCAGTTCTGGTTTTGGATTCAAGGCCATGTTTATGATTACACCAAGAAAAGCCTTGAATTCTGTCAAGGTCACGACGTCTTCCCAGTCCTTCCAAATTGAGTCCTTTGGAAGCTCACCGGCACTCGAAATCTTTTCACGCGCATAGCGGTTTGTTTCGCGCACAATATTGTCCATCAGCTCGTCTGTAAAAAACAGCTGAAAATATTCCAGCTCAGAGTTGAGATTACAAGTGCTTACTTGTGATCCTGGGTTCGTGACAGTGAAGGGAAATTGTGTGAAATCGGGCATATTATCCGCGTACACCTTCCAGTCCGCAGCACGCGGTCGCGCACTGTTTCCTTGTGTGTCAACAGAGGTGCTGTCTCCACCGCCGCCGTCGTCATCGTCACTCGCTTCAGTGGAAGAACTGTCATCACTGTCCGATGGAGGCACGTAATTCTCTTCCTCACTGAAGTCGTTTTCGCTTTCGCTAAATACACCACCGTAAAACGCACGCGGTGAAAACGTTGCCATGCTTGTCAACGAACCGCGCCAACGTGCGTTCCGTGCTCAAGTGAGAACGCTCTGGCGGCTCTAGTATCCAGAACATTGTGCTGCGCCCTAGTGCAAAAAAAAGTAAACTTCAAGAAACAAAGTTTACTTCTCCCTCAAGAGATGGCGCATTATGTACACAAAAATGCGCACGATTCGTGGTGAGAAAAACCGCGAAATTTAATCGGCGAACACCCTTGTCGGGCGTTGCCTGACAGCGGACCGCTACGGCCGTGTAGCGTTGTCAGGCCCTGCCCGACAACGGACCGCAAAGGGTTAAGACTGTTGTGCCTTTCTTGGTTAGACTGGCCTGGTTGGTTGTTCTGACTCTGGCTTATTCATGTCAGTTCAGAGAGTACAAGGACAAATTCCTTCTACGCCCTTTATGCATGCTTGATGCATAGACTTCATTTAGACGTTGCTTTCACGCAAAAGTACTTACATTTAACTGGACGAGCGGACACCCCGGACTGTTCCACTTGTGGCTTGGCCGAGACTGTGGCGCATGTGTTAGTGGTTTGTCCGGTATATGCACACCAAAGACTAATGTTGGCTGCTTTGAAGCATTTGGACAGCAGGTTACTCTCTGAGGACTTACTGCTTGGCACTTGGCCACAGAGTTGGCAAGCAGCCGAGGCAGTGTGTGCATTTTCACGTTTCAAGTGGCACGGGCTTCGACTCTCAGTTGTGATGCCATCAAATGTGCGTGCACGTACTCTTATCTCTGTTCTCATCACCCATCACAACCCTCTTTGTTCTCCGCCTCCCCTTCCCCAGTGCAGAGTAGCAGGCCAGATATCAATTTTTCTTGCCGACCTCTTTGCCTCCGGTTCATTAAATTTATCTATTTAACGTGCACACTGGTCAGGTAGTTCATTTCTTAGTAAATTTTTTGTTTTCTGATATACGATTCTGCTCAGGTGAGGCGTGTGTACTTGGAGCATCACTTGCGTTCTTTGTTGGCGAGATCGTGCTTGTGTGTTAGCCCGTAATAAGCACACCTCAACATGCGTTTTTCTATACCTTGCACGAAGCTCAAGGGAATGAGAAGTCGCAAAAGTTTGGCTTTAAAAAGCTGAGATAGATCGATTGTTTACTGCATGAAGCTCTCTTTGAGGGAAACGTTGGTTTAAGGGTACGTTGGTACAAGTTCCATTTAGGAATTGAGGAACCTGCCCAATCATGCCGTTTGGATTTCATCATGTGAGGGCGTAAACTGGTGCATGTCCAAGAATTTAAGGTGCATTTGAATAAATTATCTGAGTAGCTATGACATGTATATGGAGGGTTAATTCATGCAAGAGTTTTGATATGCTCAAGCGTACAGTTTTAATGTGCGAAAAGAGTCAACGCAATGTATACCGGCTGCTGTGGAAGTGGCTGCATCATGTATTTTATAGTGTGCCAGGACAGTATAGCGTGTGCAGCGGGAAGCAATAGACAGTTTTAGCTGTGCGTACGCAAGTGCTTGCGTACGCAAAGCGCTACGGCGCTGCGTACGTTACGCTGTCCACTCCGAAGTATAGTTTTAGCTGGCCGTGCCGTAGCGTCCCTCAGGCGCACGTGGCGCCATCTAGTGACAAGGTGTCAAACCACATCAACGCTCTGTTGAAGAAATTAAATCCGTGATTACTGATAACTAGTGTGAGTGCATTGGGAGCCTTTTTTTGTTCCAAAAAGAAAAACTATGCAAACCGAAGAAAATATAAGAACTGGCTAAAAGCTAGAAAACTGCTTCGCCAGGTGTCGTTGCTACGAGGAAAACACACTGCATATAGTTAGGCCTAGGAGCTTGAAAATCACCAAATTATCTGAAAAACAGGGGCTAGTTATCGCTTATACCGCTACGTGTGGGCAAGATTAGGCGAAATAAAAGCGAACCGCTACCATTTGAGCGAGCTATTGCGTCGAAGAATCCAGCGGCGACGTGTATTTATTCCGAAGCGGGCGAGCAGGGCGCCGCCATCTTGTCAAAGTTAGCGTACGCAAGCCACGCAAGCGCTGCAACGCAAAGTCCGCTGGCTAGCGCACGCACGCAAGACGCAGGGCTTGCGCTTGTGTTCTGCGCA
>JARKHS020005870.1:0-51420 GCA_030143305.2 Amblyomma americanum | reverse complement strand
ATGACATTTCTTATGTTCTTAACTTTTTACGAGAGGTTGGTTGTCTTAATTAACTGTGAATACCTCACTTTTATGTGATACACGGCAGCTACTTTCTCATTCCTGAGAAGAATGCTGAGGTGTGTATTTCATTGGTTGGGGCCTCGACAACCTTCCTCTGCAAAGGATGGCCGCCGAGGTTACCTGACCTCGTTTAAAGCTTTTACCATTGGAAAAATTCTCCCTTTTGCCTTCACTAGATGGTGTGAAATGACATTTTAGGTCCTTTACACCACCATTTTAGGTCATTCACACCACCACTTCATTTTTGTCATATAAATTCCGGCACAAGACAATTTTCTCTAACTTGCGTTTGGCGCATGATGGCCTTTGCCGCCTATGTGCCATAAAACTCAACACAACACAACACACACAGAAAAAGGGCAGTTCGCATAGAACGGCGAAGTGCATAATAAACTACACTTCGTAAAACCGGTTTCAGGTGAATTTAAGTCACGTGTTCACCAGGAACGTTTTAAGGAAGTGATTTTATGCCGTCTCCGGATAGGCCACACGCACCTTACGCACAACGTCCTGCTAACAAAACAAGTCAAACCTGTTTGCGAATGCGGATATGATCTTACTGTTAATCACATTTTATTTTCATGTGTGAAACTTGAAACACTAAGAAAAAATTAGTTTACTCAATTTTATAATGCATGCATTCCTTTTCATCCAGCAGTGCTCCTAGATGATAATGCCATTGTTAACATACCTTCCGTTTTTAGCTTTTTAAAAAAAGCAGGGGTACTTGAAAAACTGTACATTTTGAACCACTGGTTCACTTTATTTCATTGTACACCTCAGCCACTTTCTCATTCCTGAGAAGAAGGCTGAGGGTTTTTATTTGATTAGTTGGGAGCTTCAGGATCCTTGCCCAGCCAAGGATAGCCGCTGAGGCTACCTTACCTTCGCTGTGGCTTATACCATTAGCTTTTTCTAGAGTTATTCTGTGTTCTTTACTAGGCAGTTTAATATTTTTAGGCCATCTACACCATCGATGATTTTTCATATTCCTAAACATTCTACAGACAACCATTTCTATATCTTGAGCATGGTGCATGATGTCCTTAGCTGCCTATGTGCCATAAAACCCAACACAACCCAACACGCATTCGAAAGTGAGAAAACTCGGTAGTGCTCCACAACTATCTTCAAGGGCAGGGTAACATTTAAGGTTCACTCACCAAGTACAGTCATAACTTTGTGTACCTTTCAAACATGTGACTGGATGCCAAATGAATGTGAAAAACCCTTTAGCATGCTTTGTACACAAATGTGTACGAAGCGAATGCGCAGGTTTTGCTGAAAGAGTGCTGCACCTAATTGTGATCGCCTTGCTTCGGTCGCTTCGGGTAAATTTCGCATCCTTGATGTTGCAAAATAAGGCGGTTTCTTATGCCATGTAGCAAATGTAGTAAAAAATATTTCGCCAAAGAGTGAATGCTACAGCTTGTTCGATATTTTTGCGGAGGCATAGCCGGCCACCATAAGTAACATGAATTTTTTTGCTATAGTGGCTCAGAATTTATTTTCCTCTCAATGTCTTCCACTGGCTACTGATTTGGAGGCAGTGACAATAGGGGCCCTAACTTTCGGCAGAGTAATAACCATATGTTCCCTCTATATCCCACCAGGTGATTGCCTGACCATATATGAACTCGAAAAACTCATTTACCAGCTACCGGAGCCGTTCCTGTTGGTTGTTGACTTAGCGCACACAACCCATTAAGGGGAGGTAATAGAACCGAATCTCTAATTGCGCTAATTGAAAAATTCCTATTATCATCGGGCTGATGCTTATTCAATAGTCTCCACAGAACTCGGTGGCCATTCTTTTCTCACCCAGACGAGGCATGCAGATAGATCCCACCCTACACCTGAACGAAATAGACTTACCCATGAAAAAAGAACATAAATTTCTAGGTATAACATTCGACAGAAAGCTCACCTTCCTGCCTCACATAAATGCGCTGAAAAAGAAGGCTTCTCGATCCCAGAACATACTCAAAGTGGTGTCGAGAAAACACTGGGGAGCCGATAGGACATGTCTCTTACAAATATACCGCTCTGTAGTACGCTCTACCCTGGATTACGGATGCATAGTGCATGGGTCAGCGAGACCATTGTACCTCAAACGGCTAGATCCAGTACATAATTTATGTTTGCGTCTCTCCACTGGTGCATATAGGACATTACCCATAAACAGTCTCCATGTAGAAACCAATTAACCATCGCTTACGGATAGAAGAGCCATACTCACATGCTCATACATTCTAAAAATCCGTTCACTGCATAAACATCAATGTTACCCTATCGCCACAAAGTGCCTTTCTAGAACACTCTTCAACAGCAAGCCGCAAGCTACTCGGCCTCTCCTGTTGCGATTTGAAGAGATGTGCCGGAACCTTAGCATATTAGACGTATTGCCAAACATTGCCCGAAGGCGAGGTCCACTGCCGCCATGGCACAATTTCCCTGAAATCTGTTATTTAAATCTTACACAGTTCCGTAAGAAACAAATTCCGCAACAACATATAATACAAGAATTCATCACACTCGAGGAAAAGTACAGATACCGACGGTTCAAATACAGATGCATACGTTGGAAGCGCAGTTGTACAGGGAAATTGAAATAAAATAGTAAGACTTCCACAGTGCGCTTTCATCTTCACTGCGGAATGTTACGCCATCTGTGTTGCCATAGGAAAAATAGTAAATGAGAACCTCCCCAACAGTATTATTTACAGACTCGCTAGGTGTGCTCACAGCCCTTCATTCTAGAAATGCAATAACCCCGCTGCTTGGCGACCTCAAACACAACATTACAACATCCATAGCTCAAGGACAAAACATAAGAATCTGCTGGGTACCAAGTCATGTCGGCATAAAGGGCAATGAAAGAGCAGATTTGTGCGCTGTTCAAGCTTGTGACAAGCAAATTAAAAACATAAATATGCCCTATAGAGATTGCATGAACTTAGTACATATTATTGCAAGGAAAAAATGGCAGTCCACTTGGAACAACGAACTAAACAGACTACGGTTAATAAAACCAGTCCTAGGTGAATGGAAGTCATGTGTGCACCAGAAACGTTTCAAAGAGGTCATTATCTGCCGTCTCCGGATAGGTCACACAAACTTTACACACAACTTTCTGCTAAAGAAAGAAGACATACCAGTTTGTACATGTGGAGATGAGCTTACAGTGAATCACATTTTAATTTCGTGTTCTAAACTGGAAAGGCTACGGAAAAAGTGTTTTTCTCCGTTTTATAACCAATGCATCCCTTTTCATCCAGCACTGCTCTTGAGTGACAATGCAATTGTGGACATGTCTTGTGTTTTTAGATAGTTAACAGAAGCTGGTTTTCTTGAATATATATAAATCATGACGCAGCACTTCGCCTGATACACCTCAGCCATTTCTCATTCCTGAGAAAAAAGGTGAGGTCTGTATTTGATTGTTTGGTAGCCTCGAGATCCTTACCCTGGTAAGGATGGCCGCTGAGGTGACCGACCCCCTTTAAAAGTCTTTAATAGTACCCATTTCTAGCATCTTTTTCCTTCATCATCATTAGGTAAATTTTACTATTTAAGCACTCTGCACCACCGAAGATTTTCACAGTTCTATAAAATCATCCAGAGATTTCTCCTATACCTCGAGCTTGGCGCATGGTGGCCTTAGTTGCCTATGCGCCATAAAACCGAACACAACACAACACAACACAACACAACAACGCTTATTCAATAGAAGAGAACCAACGCGTTTTAATGCAACACACAGCTCATACACGGCGATAAACCTTGCTATTGGCTCTCCAGTGCTCTTGGCAGCTACTGAGCGAACTGTTATTAATAACCTATATGGAAGTGACCACTTCCCCGTTTCTTTAATATACATAGAAATTATAAATCGGAGGGTAAATAATCCTATAAAGTTTAAAGAACAGATTGCTGACTCGAAGTTGTTCCGGGAACTCTCAGCATAGCCCTGTTCATAAATTACAAACATAGGTATAGATGAATTTCAATCCTTGGTCACATTGCATATTATAAACGCTGCACACAAATCCATTCCACAGACATCAGGTAAAATACAAAACAAACGAAAGCCATGGTGGAATGCACAGTTCAGAAAAGCTCGTCAGATCAAAAATAATGCATGGTAAAAATTCCGCCGTTATCCTACGGCTGACAACTTAGTAAACTTTAAGCGAGCTAAAGCAAATTGGAGGCATACTCGGTGTATATCCAAATGGGAAAGTTGGCTATCATTTCTCTCCTCTGTAAATTGTTACAGAGAAATGCATAAAGTGTACAGTAGACTAAAAGCACTTAAAGGGCATAGTTCACATCCAATTCCGCTTGTTAGCACTGCTGGTGACACATTGGAGCACAAGCAGATCCACTAGGAAAACTCAATACACCTTTAGCCTAGAGCCGCCGCGGTGGCTGAGTGGTTATGGTGCTGGGCTGCTGGCCCGAAAGACGCGGGTTCGATCCCGGCCGCGGCGGTAGAATTTCGATGGAGGCGAAATTCTAGAGGCCCGTGTACTGTGCATGTTAGTGCATGTTAAATAACCCCAGGTGGTCGAAATTCCCGGAGCCCTTCACTACGGCGTCTCTCATAGCCTGAGTCGCTTTGAGGCGTTAGACCCCCTCAAACCAAACTTTTAGGTTAGCGCATTATACAGATTCCTTCTTGAGATACAAGCTAGCTGAAGAGCGCAAACCTATTCACAATAATAAAAGGCCACTAATAGGAGGATACAATAGCCCATTTCTTTACAAGAGTTGAAAGTTGCCTTAGGCACTTGTGGCAACTCAATAGCAGCAGGCCCTGACAGAGGCACACATGGAATGCTCAGGCACTTGCATGAAGAAACCCTTGAGACTGTCCTGTGCCTGTTTAATAAGATACAGGCTGCTGGACGTGTTCCAAAAGCCTGGTGAAAAGCTATTATCATCCCGATATTAAAGCAAGGCAAAGAAGCCATACTTGCAGCAAGCTATCGGCCAATTGCCCTAACCAGCTGTTTATGTAAACTCTGGAAAAATGGTGAATCGGCGCCTTGTGCATTTTTTTCAAAATCAATGGTCTTCTTGACCAGCACCAAGTTGAATTTAGGACTAACCAGTCAACCACTGACCAGCTCGTTGCCTTCGAATCTTACGTAAGGGACGAATCTTACGTGAGCAACAGATAAACAGCACTGTTTATCTGTTTTCTTTGATTTAGAGAAAGCTTACGGTACCACTTAGCGCTGTGGTATCATCCGTGACCTGTTCGTCTTTGGGATCTCGGGGAATGACTCTCCACCATTAAAAGTTACCTGTCTGACCGAACATTCAAGGTCCGCGTAGGGAACTCGTTATCCAAGCAGTTTATACAGGAGAATGGTGCCCCTCAAGGTGGCGTTCTTAGCTGCACTCATTTTATTGTGAAAATGAATTCATTGAAGAATGTCCTGCCTAGATCTATATCCTACTCCATTTATGTTGATGATGTACACTTAAGTTACAAGTTATGTAATTTGTCCACCTGTGAGTGGCAAATTCAGCTAGGAGTGAACAAAGTATCAAATTGGGCAGACGAAAACGGATTTAAACTCAACTCATCAAAGACTTTAAGCCTACTCTTCACAAAAAAAAACATGGTATTAGACCTAAATCCGACGTCACACTTAACGGGCAGAGTATTGCTGTACAAAAAGAGCACAAATTTCTTGGCGTAATAGTCGACGAAAAGTTAACATTCATCACACACATTAAGCAGCTAAGACTTAAATGCATGAAATCAATAAACCTTCTAAAGATCCTGTACCACCAGTCTTGGGGTACAGATCGAGACTGCCTGCTGAGTCTTCTAAACATCATAGTTCCATCACGTATATACTACTGCTCAGTAGTGTAGGAGTCAGCACGAAAAAGTGCCTTAAAACTGGTCGATGCTGTGTTCCACCTGGATCTGCGTTTGGCTACTGGTGCTTTCCGTACAAGCCCTGTTGCCAGTTTGTATGTTGAGGCAGACCTATGGTCACTTGAAGACGACGGAAATACACAAGTATAGCGTATGCTACGAAGGTATTATGTCATGCTGACCATCCATGCAATGCGCTGTTGCAAAACCCAACGAGTACACTGCTCTTTTCAAACCGACCGTCCGAAACCCTACCTTTACCCTTTAGAGTCGCCACACATTTGTTCAAGACATGAATATGCCTGTCTCCAACATTCTGGTAACTTCTTCTAAACACATGATTGCTTCCTGGTAAGTCTATCCAGTTGACTGCGACACATCTTTTCGTGAGGTTGGTGATAATGGGTCACCAATTGCCACAAAACAGCATTTCCTGTCCGTACAAACAAAATATCAGTGCACAGAGTGTTACACTGATGCCTCAAATACATCCTTAGTTTCATGTGCAGTTCACAGTTGTCAATTTTCTGAAACAAAAACAATGAATAGACTCACAAGCGTATTTACTGCGGAATGCCGTGGTGTTCTGTTGGCTGTTCGATTCATCCTGGAAAAGAAAGTTCCAAGCTCTGTTATTTACTCAGATTCCTTAAGTGTAATTATGGCCCTTCCTTCTTGGAAACCCTGCAAAAATCCTGTAATGAATTCCCTCTTGAAATGCATTATGTCTGCACGCACATTGAACCTTAAAATTACAGTATGCTGGGTACAAGGTCACAGTGGAATAGATGAAATGAAGAAGCTGATACGCTTGCAGCGTCAGGTGCCGAACTCAGTAGGATGGATATCAAACAACTTACATACCAGGACCTCAGGCCATATATTAGGAATGCGCTTCGCAGAGAGTAGCAGCAGGTTTGGGATGAACAGACAACAAACTGCACAGAATAAAACCACGGATTGGGAGGTATGCCACAGAAAAAGAAAATAGATTCAAAGAAGTTGCTCTCTGCAGGCTGAGGATAGGACATACATACATAACACACATCTTTTACAGGGTACTCCGGCACCACAATGCGCGAGATGTGGAGCCCACATCTCAGTTGTCCACACATTAACCATATGCCCCAGACTGGATACACAAAGACGACAGCACTTCCCTGAACTTTACAATTTAAAATACCAATGCACCCTTCATTATTTCTAGGTGATAACCGCATGTTTTCATTAGATAGGGTTTTTAAGTTTTTAACTGATGTCGGTTTCTTACGAGCGATTTCATATTCAAAGTAACCTCAGCACCACCTCATTGCTGAGGAGAGTGCTTGACTTACCCATAGCTGCCAGACGCCTCTACCTTCTTGCTCAAGCAAGGACTGTGGTTGAGACTACCTGGCTTCCGTCTTTCATATATAACTTCTCTTAAAACAATTTTTAGGCGCTATACATCACTTTGAGCCATTCCACCAGACATTTAGGCACTTCCTTCACACTCTATAATCATGCACATACCCACTAGTCTTAGGCCCTATGCACCTAGTGTTGATTTTATCATATGCATATAATTTAGCCTAAGTCGACCAAAAACCTCGTGTTTGGCGCTCTTTGGCCTTAGGTGCCCTTGCGCATAAAAATTTAGCATCATCTATGTTCCTAAGATAATTTTAATTGATCGCTCGTTAGTAGCGCAGTGCATAAAGAATGGTTCAATGAAAAATAAATTTTCAGCGGTGGCTACATAGTGTGGTGCGTAAAGAGTGCAGTAATGAAATCTGTTTTTTTCATTTTACGCCCATTAAGAATTCTGCAGCAGTTGGAATATAAACATTCAAGGTGTGGGTATCGTGCATCGATAAACTTTGCAAAATTATAAATTTTTGAAGCGCGATTGAACAATTTTGACTCGATTATTGCACACACTGTGCCTTCAGCTTGCTGGGCAAACAATATGACACCGCCTCTCCATCTCAGATGTTGAGATATCGACATACTAAAATAGCCAGGTGTCCAAAATTTTCATGCCGTTAAAATATCTGTTCATAGAGAAATTTATCCCTCACCATGATCTGAATATAATATTATGGTAAAAATAATGTTTTCCTGAAGGAAAAAATTGTTAGAGTTGAAGAAGACTAGCTGTAGATTCTGGAAATGTCATTTTTAGAAGATCAATACTTTGTTCATTTTTTGGTTTCAAAGACCAGTCTCCCCCGTAACAAGGCTCGGCGGCGCTCGTCTGCGGCAAGCGCTCAGCGTCTATGGACAAGATTTCATCCCTGCAAGCTATAATAGCGGCCACATTGCCACATGACCACTCTCATGCAGTGTGAGTCATGATTTTTCCACAAAATCAAGTGTACGGGATGCACATAAGTAGAAAACTAGGCGTGGATACCTCGTCTGTGCCTGAAGAGGAGAGGGCAGCCGCGAGTAACGGCCTGCCTACCATCCAGAGGGCTGCCGCCAGGCAGCTTTCAGTGGCGCCCCTATCAGCCGGCTCGAGCTTGTGCACATAGGGCTGTGTATGGCTTCTGATTCATTATTTGCGCGCAAATCACACTTGGGGCGTCCTAGCAGTGACGTGAATGAAATGGTCGTGGCGCTGTTTGAGAAAAAATTGTTCATCGCTACTTACTTCAGTGTGAAAGCATTAGAAATGCGTGAAGCGTAGCAGGTAGTGTTCTGGGGGGATTTCCCTTTGGGGCTTTTCACAAACTATATCACTGTTCGAAAAGCTGAGCGGGCGAGCCCGCCTTATCTTCTTTACTTTTTTTGTGCGTATGAAACTTACTGGTTTAAAAGGGTATTGAAATATGAGAGCCTTTCCCGGCCGGTTTTATTTTTACGTATGTAGCAGGAGACTACTTGTACTTTGTGAACTAATTGCCTATTGGGCTGCTGCGAGAACGTGCCCAAGCCAGGTTAGCCCTCAGTGAGAGCTTGGAAGGCTCGGACTCGGCCCAGGATTTAAGTTGCTGGCCTGGGCTGGTCTCGGGCTTTGAGTGTTGGGCTCAGGCCCCAGAATGTTGCCCGTGCACTGCTCTACGACATATATCAGACTTATAAGACGCTATGTTTATACCAGGCTAATAGAGCACGACAGTGGTTATCTTCATCTGCACATTCTCACCTATTTCTTCTTAGCACTGCATTGAGCATGCTCTCATTTTGTCTAACATGAAGGGCACATCACGTGCGACAGAACTGGAGCTTTCCATGTTCCGAGAAAGAAATGTAAATGTAGTTACCAGCCATCTGTTCCTTGGCAAAGGAGAGGTCACTAATGCTATCATTGTAAGTAATATATTTGCAATGTTTTTTGAACTGGTACTTTTTAGTTTCTGCTGAATTGGTTTTTGCGGCCACGTCATGTCTCGCTCTGAGGGTTTTTTGTTGCCTTATGCCTTTAATTGTGAGTTCAGAGCTACTACTCTCTCTTTCTCTTGTATGTTGTTCTTGGGCTGCTTTTACTTCAGAAGGTGCTCCTAAATTTGTTTTCTCGACAAATTCATCCAATGCTTCTCTCCTGCGAACATTCCGTGCAATGAAACATGGTTCCAGTCGTCCTGACGCAGCGGCCACAGCATGCTTCGCAGCTAACTTAGCTCCGGATGATTTCGCCAGAGAGGCAGCGCGGAAGTTTTTCCCCAATTATGACGTGTTGCTCTTAAGGGTCACAGGAGACTAATTTGCTTGCATTCCAGCATATGTCGACATGCTGCCATCTACAGCGGACGCCGAGGGGATCACAAGCCCATTTTCCATGCCAGAGTTGCAGCAATATGTGAAGCCCGTCGGAAGACTGTGCCCGGTTCGGACTCCATTCCGTGCGAGGTGTACAAGAACTTGAGTTCCGCTGTACTCCCTAAACTAATCTCTACCATTAACAAGGTATGAAAAAAAGGCGTCGTACCAGAAACCTGGAACTCGACTAATGTGGTCTCTATCCGAAATCCGGAGAAGCCGCCAACAGACCTTGATAATTTCCGGCCTATATCCTTTACGCCAACATTGTGCAAGCCTACCGAAAAAATGCTTGCCACACGGCTGCCGTGGTGACTTAAGCACCAGGGTCTCTCCCACAAGCCCAAGTTGGCTTTCGTACGTCCATAGGTAAAGAAGATAGATTGGCTTTCTTGGCATCAGCAGTTCTAGCATGAACTCGGAGCCACAATGTACGTGGCGTACTGGCCATTGACGTTCAAAAGGCGACGATAATATCACTCATGCTGCCATCCTACAATCTCTTCACATGCTGCATTTCCCCGCTAGAGTGCGCAATTTTTTTAAATCCTTCCTTGAAGGTCGACACTTTGGCATACGCCTCAGTGGTGAGGCCGTCGGATCATTTATGTCTCTTTTCGGCATACCCTAGGTATCGGTATTATGGCCAACATTATTTAATATTGCTTTTATCTCCCTTGCTTGGCGCTTGCATGGTGTCTCTGACGTTAAGCTCTTATTCTAGGCTGATGACATCACGGTATGGAGCACTCACCACAACCTGCTGACATAGGCCGCCGCCGTACAATCAGCCATAGATATTACGTCGACTTATGCTTTTTTCAATTGGTCGTCAGCTTTCAGTGAGAAAAACTATGTACGTGTCAGTCGCCAACCACCGGGCGCGCCGTAAACTCGCTGAACACCAATTCGTCTCCATCTATCCGGAACTGCACTTCAAGAAAGTTCGACCATAAAAATCTTGGCAATGACAAAACTCGACTCAAGAAAAGGGACTGCTTGGATTTCTCCAGCAAACGATTCAGGCGTTGGGTGTCAGTAGACGCATTGCTCCTAAAACAGGTGACGCCCGTTCTCATGTTGCACGACAGTTGGTGCCCGCGGTTGTGCAACAGGACCTCGTTTACCACGCTCAGTTCCAGCATTTGACGAGGGCTCAATGGGATCGCCTTGAAGCTCTTAATCGAGAGACAATGAGGGCCACCACTTGCCTTCTACGCATCACCCCGATTGTAACACTCCAAGAAAATTCGCAGCTGAATGCACTACATCAGCTGGTGCAGCAACGACGCGATGCAAGCCGGCTTATGTCGAACCTTACACACGCAACGTGTACACTCAGGGCATATGCTTCATCGCACTCCATTTTCCAACCGCCTCCGCCAGTTCTCCCTCCCTGGCGTTTCGTGCAGCTAAGCAACAACAAACTAACTGATCTACGTCGGTCATCATCTACTCTCGCGGCGTCGTCGTTTCGCGACCGAATTACAAAACAAGACGCCCATCTGCCGCATGGCTCCATCGTTATTACGTTGAGGCAAACATCCAGGTCTACGAAACAACAACGGCAGTTTACTGCCCTTTCAAGACTGCCGTCATCAAAACGTCCAGGTTTCGCCTACTAGAACCCCCTTCCTCGTTCTGTGCGGAGATGCTTGCGGTTCAAAAGGCACTTTGCTCTGTGGCCGCCGGTCCCATGCAACCTACGGCCAGCATTGTCATTCGCAACGACGCCCTTCACGTCACACGCCTACTACGACGCGTCAGTCACACCCCAGAAATTTGTCAGGACATCCATCGTCTAGCAGCACGAATCCCGTAGGCTGCCCGTATTGAATGGATCCCACGTGACGTTCTAAGCTGACAAAGCCGTGTCGATTCTACGACCCGCCTTGCGGACCCAACCCCGTCTTTAACTCGCATACTCACTCTGGATGACAATACCTTCCTTTTAACAAGAAAGAGACACCTCCGGCACCGCACAAGTGCTCTAATCTCTCCGTGTGCGGTAACCATACCCGCGCTCTTACCCGTGCAGAGGAGGCTGCGCATCGAAGGATCCGGGTCGGGGTTTCCCTAACTCCAGCCGTGACACGAAACTGGCCGCAGTTTCAAGCTGTATATCCCCGCCCAGGGCGTCCAGACTGCAAGAACAAAAATACTGAGGCCGATAATCACCACCTGCTGTAGGTTTACCCGGCCCTAAAGCCGACGATAATTCGTCAGCTGGCGACCGCGGGTCTCTAGCAGAACAATCCCAATTCATATAGCGCTTGGACGCAGGAACCACATCATCGTTCACTCCCTGACTTCATTAGATCAGCGAACCTTTATTCATGTATTTAAGCATCCTCGCCATCCATAGTTACATACCTTTTTATGTCCTGAGGCAATAAACATGGGTTAAAAAAAGATTTGAGGGAATTAGAAAAGAGTATGCAATTTTGTTCAGAGACATGTGACGATGTCAAAGGCCTCGGGAAAGAAATCGCGGCGCTGAGGAGTGAAATCAAACAAATGACCACTCCTTTGTAAGCCAAAAAGTGCAGCAACTTGAGCAATATCAGGGATCAAAGAGTCTCGAAATCAAAGGCATTCCGGAAGAATGAGAGTCAGTGGAGGCTGTTGAAAAAATTGGTGCTGCTCTCGGAGAAAGTATCAGCGAAACCGACATCGACATGTTTCATCGGGTTCCAAACTGTGAGGATGGAGTGCAGAACATTGTCGCCTGGTTTGTGCACAGAACGAAGAGAAATGACGTGCTCACAAATGCAAACAAGAAGTGGCTGAACTGCAAAATACTTGGGTTTGAAAAAGAAGACTCAGTTTAGGTTAATGAGCACCTGACCCAGACCAGCTAACCCTGCTTGGAGCGGCACGGAAGAAAGCCAAAGAGGCAAACTAGAAGTTTGCGTGGATGTCTAACGGCAAAATACTCGTTCGTAAAGATGAAAGCTCAACCGTAATGCGTATTGCAGCGCTCTCTGACCTGTCAAAAATCACTGTTTAAATAATCCCTGATAACAATTTTGACTTTCGTTTTCTGTCCCAATCATGGCCACTTCAAACAGCGATAATTATGTTTATGACCTTGACATGTTCGCCAATACAATAACCCATCGCAACGCGTTAACAGCAATGCACACTAACACTTGAGGCATCAAGAACAAACTAGATGAATTAGATAGCTTATTAGAAATAACCGAAGACAAATTGGACATTACGTTCTAAACAGGAACATGGCTCACTAAAGATGACGATATACCGAGCTTTCGTGGATACCGGTCACAACACTTGAGAAGGCATCAGAAAATGAACGGAGCAGTCGCAATTTTTTTGAAACAGTGTCTTTTATTCTCCGTTCTTTAGGATTTTTCCAAAATTAATGAAGAAAAACGGTGTCTGCTATATACAGACCACCGAGTTGCGACAACAAAAACTTCAGTCTATTCCTTGAGCTTTAACTTGAGCTTGGCTGTCTGAGAAGTGAACTATTTGTAATGATCGGGGATATAAACATTAATATGAACACGCCTGATACATGGTCCTCAGAGGTAAAAAAAAACTGTTACTGTGCCATGGTTGCAAAAATCATATCGACCACCAAATAGGTTGCCACCCACCGGTGCAACTCTACTCGACATTTGTGTCTCAAATATAGATGACATAGTGACTGGTGCTGTTGCAGGTGATCGATGTGACCATCTCCCTGTCTTGTGTGTAGCAAACTCAATAGTCCTCAGCAATGAAAAAAGCCTTTAAGTACGTTTCTATACTGTAAGATCAACTCTCATATGCTTGAACGATTTTGATGTCTAATTTCGGCATTGGATTGGCAAGACACCCAGAATTCAATGAAAACAAGGCATATTACATTTCTCAAGCATGCACTCACTACGATTCACCATTTCCATTAAGGCGGTTCGCGATAAACGCAAGGAGACAAGGAAACTATTGATAGATTTAGAGCTATACAAACACAATAAAAACAAAAATCCTATCATTCCCTAGTTCGAACGCATGACCAAATTTATTTAAAGCATACAAGAAGCTCAGTAAAAAAGCTTCAAATCGATCTCTTGAAAGCTAGACACAGATACTATGAAAGCCTCTCCTTTGACATGCGCATTAAACCGAAAAAAGTATGGCATGCAGTGATTATGACTAAAGGCAAGAAAAAACGAAACCGAACAAGAGCAAAGTTGACAAGTGGTCACCAAACAGAACGCACAGATGTAGCGACTGCTATGAATAAGCACTTTATAAAAGCGGGGTAACAGCCAACATCGGTACAGACCGATAGCAACCATATAATGATGATCGCAGCACACATCTCCAGTTCTATCTTTTTGCAGCCGACAAATCCAACGGATTTGGACGTAGAACTTCTCGACGAAAGGCCCATGGATTCTCACCAGAGGCCCGGGCCTGTTCCTAGATATGGCGCCTCACACAGTGACGAAACAGCAAGTGCCAGCTGTCGAACACGTTTTGCGCGTGGAAGCTCCTGGTCCCGCCACTAATTTCCGTCATTACTCAAGCACTACTACAAAAACGAAACAGCTGAAATATTACGCTAGCAAGTAAGACAGTGTTCTTTATGCCTTCGGTCCCCGACGTACTGACGCGCACGCGCCTAGCTTGATCACAGATAAAGGACATAGCGGGAGCACTGTTTCCGCAGAACGCCTCTATTTTCTGCTTAGTCGTCGATGTTACTCCGTTTATGAATGGCTAGTGGTATCGAGGAAACGCTATATATCTTCATCCCAAATTCTTCCTGGTGCAAAATGCCTCCGAGGGTGCCGATCAACGACAGGAGACTAATTGCGCGCCTGTTCGTGGAAGGGGTTCCCCAGAGAGAAATAGCTCGTCAGACTGGCCGTTCAATATAGGCTGTGGCCTGCACCATTCGCGTTTTCCGCAATGAAGACAGCATGGCTGATTCCAAGCGCTCAGGTCGACCGAGAGCCACACGTGAAGGTGATGACCTCCTTATCATAGCTGCATCGGTGGCCGACCCCTTCATGACTGCTCGACAAATCCGCAAGGAACTCAGGCTAAAGATATCTACAAAGACTGTCAAGCGACGGCTGAAGGAAATTGGCCTCCGATCCTGCATGGCTGCACAGAAGCCTCACCTAACTGCCAAACAGCGCCAAGAACGGCTCGAGTTCGCCAACTCTCTGAAAGAGTGGCCTGTGGACAAGTGGTCCGAGGTTATATTCTAGGACGAGTCCGCATTTTCTCCCCGCTGGGACGAGAAGTGCCGAGTTTGGAGACCAGTGAATTGCAGGTATGGATATCTTTTTTGGGGGGTGTATATGTAAATCCTCATCATTCTGTATGAAGAATACGAAGAAGGCTGGGTTTTGTGGGAACGGGCGACCTCCGTGGTCTCAAACGACAAATGCTGCAAAAGAAACTCATCATTCTGATAGAACCACCCCTCCCCAAAGGGCCCCATAACCTCATCCTTCATCGAGCCGAAGCCGCAAGTCCTTGAAGATTATTGCTCTTTAGAGACGACGGTTGTATCTTAGTGGCGTAATTAGTAATATTATGAAATATTTCACACATGCGACTAAACCTTGGTACACTGAAAGGATAGTTTTCATTCGCGCTACAGCTGATCCATAAGACCCAAATTATGATCTCTTACCGATTTCCTCTTTTTATACATGTATATCCCATCATACGTGCAGAGCCCGTTCTCGAGCGGTCGCTGCTCTGTGGCTGTCTGGGGCGCCATATCAAGGAATGGATTAGGTCCTTTGGTGAGAGTCGACGGATCGTTCACTTCGAACTCTTACGTCGACATCATCGAGAATGTCTTCCTTCCATACGTCCTTGACGGAACCTTCCCGGATGGATTCTACTTTTTTCAACAAGATAGGAGCCCTGTACACACATAGAGGAGTGAGCGCTCTTCTAGACGCTCGTGTCGTGCGGCAGCTGCCATGGCCTCCAAAGGGAGCTGACATGAACCCCATTGAAAATGTATGGGGCCTAATGAAAGTCAATTTAATGAGGTCTCACATTGGAAATGCCAACGCAGACACGATGTGGGAAGCCAAAAAAGAAGAATGAGAAAGGCTCCGCGCCGACACAGACGTGATCCGTGCATTGTACGAATCCATGCCGCGCTGTTTGGCAAGCGTTATCGCTCCTGATGGCAGTCTCTCCAAGTACTATTAATTGCACCTTTGACAGTGATGCCTGGATTGTTGTTGTCCTTAGTTTTGAGTTTCGTGACAATAAATATGTTGCCTAAGGATTATTTCCCTGTTTTTCGCTTTGAACCTGTTGGCACGATAAATAAAATAGAGTTGCGATGCACGCAGGCTCTCGAGGTGGAAGCATACATGCCTTCGTCGAGAAGTTTTTATCGCAACGGGTAGTTTGGAGGACATGGGCCTCGGTTGCATGCCAGAAGATAGAGGAGATTAGCGAAAAGAAACTGTGCTCCACTTTTCTAAAAAATGCGTTATAAATACGGCTGCTTCGCTATCAATGCGTGCTGTTATCGCTGTCGACTGGCTGCGCGCGGAGCACGACAGCCGCATGGCTCGAGCAGCGCGAGCAGTGAAAAGCACGGTGAAAAGCGATACCGGCGCCCAAGCGCGGAATAAGCAGCGCTCCACGCAAAGCGAATTGCCAAGGAAGGCAAGCGGACGCATATAGGACGCGCATGCGCCTAGTCATAACACAGCGCAGCCTCGACGCACGCGCCGCGCCGTCTAATGTCCCAGAGGCAGCTTCGGAACGACGCTCCGGCGTCTCGCAAAATTTTGTCCCCGATGGTACATGAAATGAACGGTCAGAAAGAAAGTTTTTCAAACAGTTAAGCATCCTGCCAGGATACCTAGATCCGCTAGGTCACGAAGAATCTCAAACCTCCAGGTGGTATCATAAGATCCAACTGGGTAGAGACATGTGACGGCACCGCCGGAAACCTGTCCAGGAACCGCGCATGGCAACTCCTATGACAGCTCATCGACCCCAAAAACACCTAATCATCAGCACAACACCACGTGACACGGCTTACGCACACCAACACGTTGAAAAACCCAAGGCCCTCATAAACACAGTTCAGAACATCTACACCTCTCCAGGTGCCTTCACACCTCTACCCCCCTATGCAGCACCAGCCAATCCCACACTCGACACAGACATCACGGAGACGAAGGCCAGAGCGGCCCTCCTGGCTCTCCGAACCAACTCCGCACCTGGTGCAGACCAAATCACAGCCTCCATGCTCCGTAATCTGGACGAGCAATCGATCACCAAAATTACGCAATACTTCAACCAGTGCTGGAGGAAGGGTATCCTCCCGCAGTCCTGGCACCTCGCGAAGGTAATATTCACACCCAAACCCAACAAACCACTTACATTTCAAAACCTCCGCACGATTAAGCTAACGTCATGCCTCGGGAAGCTCTTCGAGCATGTTGTGTTAGCGAGACTCACAGCGCACATGGCAGACAACAATTAACCTATATACGCATAGCATGGTGGGATTCCGCCACCACCTATCCGCACAGGACGCCATGCTGCAACTCACACACGACATTTTCGGCCCGCTTCTACCTGGTCACACAAAGGCAGTCTTAGCTTTATATCTCTTTAAAGCCTTTCATCGCATTGAACATCAGGAGATCATGACTGCCCTATCTCCATTGAATGTGGGTGCGCGCATGTACAACTACATTCAAGCATTCCTCACTGACCGCACGGCTGAGATATATTTTGGCCCTCCTCTGTTTCTCCTCGTACACACTTCATAGTATCAGAACACCTCAAGGGTTTGTCTCCCTCCTTCCTGTTTAACATCACCATCATCCCCCTCGCCTGAAAATTGGCAACTATTCCCCATCTTAAGCACACTCTTTATGCCGACGACATCACACTGTGGACCACCCACGGCTGTGACGGCGACATAGAGAACACCTTACAGGAAGCAGACACCCTCACCCAAAATTATGTTCAGAACAGCGGACTGTCTTGTTCCCCAGAGAAGTTTGAACTGCTCCTCATCCGGCATAAGAACCACCGCTCGCCCCGCTCCCCCATTGCCATCGAACTGAATGGGGACCCGGTACCGGAGGTTGACACCCTACGCGTATTGGGCCTGCATATCCAGAACGATGGCAAAAACACCACCATCCTCAAGAAACTCACGCAGGTTGCAGGCGCGATATCGCATCTCGCCCGCAGAGTTTGGGCCCATCATAGAGGCATGAAGGCACGCGACCTCTGTCGCCTCATTCATCCCTTCGTCCTCAGCCATGTGCTCCACACTACCCGATACCGAGAACAATCCAAACACGACATAAATGCTTTGGATGTCTTGAACTGCAAGAGATTAGAAGTCGCACTTCATCTTCCCCCAACACCCCCACCGACAGATTACTAGGCCTGGGCCCCACCAACACGATCGGGGAACTCGTGGAGGCCCATCGACAGTCCCAATTCATAAGGCTAATACAAACCACCACAAGCCGGTATATCCTGGACTTCCTCGGAATCAGAATACCGGCCAACGACCCAACCCTCCTCCCCATTCCTCGACCCCTTCACCGAGAGCTGGTGATCAAGCTACTGTCGAGAAATATGCACCCCTCCCACCATGAGCAGCGCCGCAGAGCCCGCGCGAAGGCACTCCACCGAGTGTACGGCTCCGAGCCGGACGCCGTATGGGTCGACGCTGCCTGCACAGGTGATAAAGCAACCGCAGCCGTGGTGAACTCCACTTCATCCGCTCTCCTCACACTATCTCTCCCCCAGACACCGCCCTAGAGGCTGCAGAGGAAGCCGCCATCGCAATTGCTATCACGCGCACCGAAGCCCGGTACATTTTAATGGACTCTAAAGCTGCAATTCCATATTTTGCACGAGGCCGAGTCCACGTCCCTGCTTTTGGCAAACTGGGCCCACCCGATGCACCCCCATCCCGCCAAGTTAAGCTTAGATTGGTGCCTGCGCACTCCCGGAATCCCGGAAACGAGGCCCTAACCTGTGAGCCCGAGGATCAGGTGGCCTCGTATCGGGGATTCGCGAAGGAGCATATGCACTCGTTCAGCGGTCTGACGCAGGCCTACAGAGCCTCGCGCCAGCCCTCCTTAGATAACAAGCACGCAACACTCTGGCGCTAACTAGAGACACACACTCTCCTCTCACCCCTGACCCCTCACCCTAGCCAACTATCATCCCTCCTTCCCCACTCCTGGCAGCACCCTGTGCCCAGAACCCTTCACCTCTTCCCTCCACACCCTCCCCCTCTGCCCGGCGGACCCTCCTCCGAGCGGCCTAGAGGGCCTCTAGACCTAGGAGGACTGGGAGACCCTGCTGCGCTCGGAAGACCCGGCCGTGCAGACCGTCGCCACCGGCCGGGCTGCCAGTGTTATGGACCTTAGGGACATAAACACCTGAGTGAAGTGGGGTCGTCCGGGGACCCAGAGGCGTGCCCCGAATTCCTCTCTCCACAAAAAAAGTTTTTTCTCTCTCTCTGCAGCGCACCTGGTTGAGGGTATTTCTTAGAAGGACTTGGTTGTAGGCCAGTAGGTAGGACATCGTGAGGAGCAATACCGCAAAACAGGACGGGACTGAGGCAGGCGACAACACCGGGCCTGCCTCAGTACCGTCCTGTTTTAAGGCTCTACACCGGGCCTGCCTCAGTCCCGTCCTGTTTTGAGGCTCTGCTCCTCACGAGGGTATTTCTCCCTCTGGATCCTGCGCGTTCCTCGTAAAATGGCGTCGCGTTCATTGTGTTCATGGGCGTTGGCATTGACAACGTTGTAGACCCCGATGATTTTGAGGAAAGCCAGGGCGCATAACTGTCTCCCTGGGTCAGTGGACGCCTTAGTCGCGCTTTGAGGTACGTGGCGGTGGTGAGAGAGACATGTGGGCTGCATGCATTAGCGCTGGCAACGTTGTGGCAGACACGCGGAACTGCAGCAATAGGCTGCAGCGTTCACTGGGTGACCAACCTCTCACGATCGCCCATTAATTTAACTGCTACCTGCCAGGATGGGCTCGCTGCCTATCCAGTGTGCGGAACACACTCAACGTTACAGACGCTATGCTGCGTCTACTTGCCCGCTATACCACACCTTTCGCTCTCTAACCAGGTTCTGCAGCAGTTAAACCACAGCTAATTTTTGAAGCGAAAAGCTTCACTAGGCTAGCCAAGGCAGTCTTCGGGTAGGCTGCACAACAATCTTGAACGACCTTCGGCCCAACCAAGGATAGCCGTGTATGACCACATGTGGTACAGTTACGGTGTCGAACCCTTGACCCATGACCTTTACTTGACCTCTGACATTAGGTAACCTTTCTGTTGACCTTTTGACCTTAAGACCATCAGAAGGGGCGATGTGAAGCCATGTGATGACATCCGATGGGGGTATCGTAAGACCATGTGACACCACGTCATAGGCGCGTGGTCGTGTGGGTATATATAGACATCCCGCATGTTTGCAAACAAACTAGGTGGCGCTGCAGTCGCTAGCGGGCTCACGGTAGGCAAAAAGCCAGGGAGTGGCGTCGCGGAGAGGTGTTGAGCGCGGGTTTTCAAGGCTTGTAGGCGCGTTTTCAGTTTCTGCGAATCACAGCAGTGGTTGATGCTTCCAACTTAGTAATTTCTCGAAGTACACGAGCTCGCGTTGGCCACGTGCGGCGTATTCAGAGAAATAGTTCTCCACTGTGTATTGTATATATGGTTAATAGTAAACAGAAAACGTTTCTGCCGTTCATTTCTACGCTAGGCATTGAATGAAAAAGGAATTTTTTGACGCGCTGCTTTAGCCACAATGATTTTACTTCGGGACAGTAGTGAGAGGAAGTGCTGGCGTTGTTTCGGCGGAGCAGACGTGCGCTCACCGTCTGCTGACATACGTAGGTGTCGCGCTGTGCAAAAAGTGGGGAAAGCGTCGTGTCCCAGATCTCCAGTGTCTCGCTTAAGCGCTGTCTTTAGCCCCATGATCACACACCAGCCAGGACACTACCCCCCTTGTTAAACTGGTCGATTTGGTGAAAACTTTTAATGTCTGGAATTATTTTCTTTCCTGTCCCTGTAGTCTTCTGGTTCATGACGAAAAATTACAGCAAAATATTCAGTAGAAATTTATAAACACGCTTTTTAGATGTGTGGTCGTCGAAAATTGCGAGGTAATTTCTTTGAGTTCAGTGCCGCATTTCTTTGACCAAAGCGCAAGTGAAGAGGCCACAAATGAGGGAATAAAGGTTAAGGTTCGTTTTCTCACCTTTCACATTTTCTGCGATCGGCATCACTCACACCTTCGTAGATTCATAACGCTTGAAAATAGAATGATTCTGTTTGTCGCAAACGATTCCCGAGACATTGAGGAGCGTAATAAATCTCTCGATTTTTTTTCCTACACGTGCAGCACTGCTACTTATTTTTGTAAGAAACGTTCTCATGTAACTATGCATGCATAAGTACTGATCATTTAAAAAAGAACTAATCGCGTCATCATACAGAACAGGGCTTTGTGAACATGCTGGCATAAGGAAATGTGTGCACTTTTTAGTCAATTATTTAAGACCTTTGGGTGACTTGGCGACGGTGTGCTAGCGTAGAAATTTCATATTTGCACCAAATTTAGTTACATATGGCATGCATAAATGACGAAAATACTCTTCATTGACGCGTCCCCTCTCAATCTCGCCACAGAGCCGCCGGGGTGGCTCAGTGGTTATGGCGCTCGGCTGCTGACACGAAAGACGCGGGTTCGATCCCAGCCGCGGCAGTCGAATTTCGATGGAGGCAAAATTCTAGAGGCCCGTGTACTGTGCGATGTCAGTGCACGTTAAAGAACCCCTGGTGGTCGAAATTTCCGGAGCCCTTTACTACGGCGTCTCTCATAGCCTGAGTCGCTTTGGGACATAAAACCCCCACAAACCAAACCAAACTAATCTCGCCACGTGTCTGTTAGTAGCACGCCTGCGGCTGCTTCTTTCCAAACAAGCTTCGCGATCATGGACTACATCATGAAACATGACACATTCACAATGCAATGAAAAAGCAAGTGGTTTTTAGCACACTTAGGATACGCTCTTCTAAGCACGCCAATATGACCGCTCAAGAACTTGCCAGACTTGTTTCCACACGAATCAAATAATTACGCCGGTCATATTAAAAAAAAAGCTTTCAAGTAAATATTAAATTTCATAAAACGCGCCATTGAAACATGCTGTGCTATTCTCACAAGAACGTATTCCTTAGGGGCGAGTGAACCTGCCGGCGCCCCGTGCACACCGGCTCAAAGTCATAAATACGTGTGCAGCTGCATATGTGCTTTTTTCCTTGCGCAGTTACAAGCGCACTATGCTGATGTTCAGGTGAATGGGCGCAGTAACTTGCATACTTAATTATTAAGTACATTGAGTGGCAGTGCCGGTCGACTCCCAGACTTCGCGCTTTACTACCGCTGCCCATTCCCTGTTAGCCAGTTTCCTAATGCGTTATTTATCTGCGAGAAACCTATCGAGGCCAATTTAAATTTAATTTTATGCTACTACGCTGGTCCAACAGTGACGCAGCTGGTCAATACATGCTGCTTCTGCAGTGCGCAGGCATGATGCAGCCGCCGGTAGCTGCGGCAGCTGCGGTAGGCACAGGCACGCGGAACCTGTGTTGCCTATCAAGCGAAAGTCGCTGCTGACATCAGCGCCACCGCATCTTCGTGACGTCGCGGGGTGAAGGTCTGTAGAACGGCTGTCGTGAGCGTGTAGCGGAGCTGCCATGGACGAGCCTCAGATGCTTAGCAAGCATACTTGCTTTTCGCTGAATTCCAAGGTTAGCCAAGTCAAGTCACTGCCGTTTTTGTTTATGTAAACACTGCGATGGGCCAAACCTCAGGCAGCCTTTCGCCTGGCCGGCGTGCTTTCGTTCGTGCATGTGCTGTGTGCTGTTGCGTCAACAATAGCCCAGCAACGCGATTTTAATGTGAAAGCATTACTTGGCTATGTTGGCGGTTTCGTGTCTGCAAAAATGTCCGCAGCCCTTGCGTCGTTCAAGGAAGAGTTAGGAAGAAAATAATGATGGCATGTGATAGAGGATGTTAAATATGTGCCTCGCGTCAAATTTGGCTGGTGTGGAGTAATTAGAGGCGAAAAAGACAACGAGACGTCGAAGTAGTCATGGATGCCGATATAGTGGGTGGACATCAAAATAGCTGTGGACGTCGCAATTATGGCAAAATACGCAACCAAGCCAGATGAAGGTTTGAAATAGATTAAAAAGTGGTTAATGAACGTTAATTTAGCAAATAGGTTTGGATGATGCGGGGTAATTAGACGAGAGTAAAACTAGATACAGCGATGTAGTGGGAAGACGTAAAAACAGCTTCGGACGTCGAAAGAGTATAAACTAAATAAAAAGACGTTTAAAAGAAGTAAAATAGGTAAAAGAGTTTAAGAAAGGTAATAAATGTAAATGTAAAAACTAAAATGATTATTAATGAAAAAATAGTGAAAAAAACGATACAAACGACGAAAAAGTTTTTGTACGTCACAATAGGTTAGGACGTCTATATAACTAGAAGCAAGAAAAATAGTAGAGAAAAACCATAAACGCCAGAAAAGTAATTAAAACACATTGAAAAGTGTCAACATAAAAAATTCATTAGATACCTTTATATAATCAGTGTGCCGAAAAAAGTGACACAGTGACTAACGCGGTGGCGGCGAACCAACGCGGCTGAAATGAAAACACATGTTGTCGCATTCCTCCACGTAAGCAGACCTAAGTGCACTCAAAACTTTTTGTTTCGGCATCTTTATAACGCGCATTTATAGGTAATAATAATTGTGATTTCGCTCCCGGTAATTCTCTCCAGCAGCTTCGGATTCCACTACAACGCGTTTGTTTTAACTGCCTGCGACGCGATTTTTTGCTGTGATAAAGAGCTGGTGAGTTGCCTGAGCACTTAATGATTAGAAAATGAGGAGACCTAGATCAGCGTTTTATAGCGATCCTTGGCATTAATTTAATTTGATCCGCCTGTTTAAAATAGCTATGCGGGTGAATAATATATTTTGGTTTGGTTTATGGGGGTTTAACGTCCCAAAACGACTCAGGCCGTGAGGGACGCCGGAGTGAAGGGCTCCGAAAATTTCGACCACCTAGGGTTCTTTAACGTACACTGACACCGCAGAGTGCACGGGCCTCTAGAATTTAGAATTTCCCCTCCATCTAAATTCGACCGCCGCGGCTGGGATTGAACCCGCGTCATTCGGGTCAGCAGCAGAGCTCCATAATCACTCAGCCACCGCGGTGGATAAGAATTTATTTGATTTATTTTGTACATTACGCGATTCTAATGCACCAAGCAGTCTTAAAGAACGCGACTTCAACTTGCCGGTGCCGTTTAATATGTTCTAAATGCGATAGCATATTGTCACTTTGTTGGTGAAAAGACAGGGACCCGGCAAGACATCGCTCGGCAGCACATCCTTCAGGAGGGGACACGGCGAACTTCAACGTCCTTCAAACCGCGCGCCACCAGCGTCAACGTCTTTTTGCCTCAGCACCCCCACCCTGGAATTCCTCCCTCTTAAAAAAAAACGCGCGCAGAAGAGCGCGAACACAAGCACACTCAAGCACACAAGAAAGGTTCGAAGAGTCTGGGGGGGGGGGTCACCGTGCAAAAATACATGCGTAAAACATGGACGATCTCTGGACGGGATAGTCGACAGCTTCTCTGCTGTGAAACTTTTGTTTGTTTGTTTTATGGGGGTTTAACGTCCAAAAGCAACTCAGGCTATGAGGGACGCCGTAGTGAAGGGCTCCGGAAATTTCAACCACCTGGGGTTCTTTAACGTGCACTGACACGCACAGCACACGGGCCTCTAGAATTTCGCCTCCATCGAAATTCGACCGCCGGCGCCGGGATCGACCCGCGTCTTTCGGGTCAGCAGCCGAGCGCCATATCCACTGAGCCACCGCGGCGGCTACTGCTGTGAAAGTGCCGCGTCCGGTAGTACCTCGTAATTAACGTCGCTGACGAGCCGCAAGACTTTGTAAGGACCGAAATAGAGACAAATGAGTTTTTCGGACAAGCCTCGCCGTCAAACAGGTATCCATAACCAAACATGGTCGCCGGGATTGTAGAAGGCTTTTCTGTGCTGGAGGTTATATCGGCGGTAATCTTTATCTTGTTGCTGTGTGATGTGAACACGTGCTAGCTGACGAGCCTGCTCGGCTCCGTGGACAAACTCCTCAGCGTCAGCAGAAAGTTGCTCATCAGTTGCGCAAGGGAGCATTGCGTCGAGCATCGTCTGAACCTTCCTGCCGTAGAGGAGGCGGAACGGTGTGAAACAGGTCGTCTCTTGAACTGCTGTGTTATAGGTGAATGTCACGTACGACATAATCGTGTTCCAAGCCCTGTGTGGCACATCGACGTACATCGCCAGCATGTGCGCCATGGTCTTATTAAGCCGCTCTGTCAGCCCATTTGTCTGCGGGTGGTAAGCAGTAGTTTTACGATGGGTCGTACCGCTGAGCTGAAAAATTTCGCCCATCATCTGGGAAATAAAGGAGGTCCCTCGGTCGGTAATAACGTAGGTCGGGACGCCGTGCCGAAGTACGATCTGATTCAAACTTCAAACTTCAAAGATTTTATTTCTTCCTTACGAAGAAAGAGGAAGCTGAGGCAAAAGGCCTGTAGCGCCTGACGAGGCCCGCTTGTACAGTTTGCAGTACAGTGCAGCGGTAAAAAAAACATTGAACATTCAACGTAGTACAGCGCAAAGGAGGAGGCTCCCACATTGCATGAAACGCGACCACTGCGGTGCAACAAAAATGACAAAACCATGCTTCACTTGCGCACAGAAAATAAATAGGTGAAATACATAAGACTTTTCAACGGTAATACTATTGTTCAGACATAAAAAGGGGCTGTATTTATTAGTAAGCTAAGATTGGGTCAGAACGTCAGTGCACAAAAGTTTAAGGATTTAAAAAATCATTTTACATTAAGTCGCGCTTGGTTATTGCATTAAAATGTTTGAGAGAAACCGTAAAATCAAGATCACCCGAAAAATTATTTAGGGCGGCAGGTGCTTGATAGATAATTTTCTGTTTCCCGTAGTTGGTACGCGTCCTAAGGACAAGTTTCCTATGTGCTCGGAGGCTATACTGTGATGAGGAATTGTTTGGAATGGCATTATACAGCCGGTTTTTGCAGATGTGTTGGAACAAACGATAAAAATAAACCTGATCTGCTTTAAGCAAACTGCGCTTGAGAAAGACAGGTGTTGTAGCCAAATATTGAGGACGACCGTGATACCTTTCGATTGCTCGTAATGCCTTCTTTTGTACAAATATCAATTTGCTGTAACTGCTTTTAGTCGTAGTGCCCCAGACAAAACAACAATAAGACAATTTGGAATAAAAAAGTACATAGTACACAAATAACTTCAACCATTTAGGTATGGGATGGGAGATTCTATAAAGGCAACCAACTGCTTTACATAGATCACATATAAGATTAGTAACGTGAATATTCCAAGAAAGAGTTTCGGAAAACCAGACACTGAGGAATTTGAGACTGCTGACTCTATTAATTATTGTGTTCCCGTAATGAATATTGACTGCATAGCGTTCAACAACGTTGATGAGCCTAAATATAATGTAGGCAGTTTTTCTTCAGGTTTAGGGTCAGACTATTTGCCTGCAACCACATATGTATTCTAGTTGGGTAAATATTGGTAATACTTTCCAGTGCAGGCAGTGAAGGGGCAGTGAAAAAAAGGTTCGTGTCGTCTGCGTACATTACAAGGTCAGGTGAATTTAATATTTGGGATATATCATTAATGTAAACTAAGAATAGTAAAGGTCTTAACATGGAACCTTAAAGAACACCGTGGGTTAAGGCTAGCCTGTCGGAACAGTTCCCATTTAATCGAACATACTCTAAGCGACTTTCTAAAGGGCTAGTGAGGAGATCCCAGGTTATTCCGCGCACACCGTAGGCATGTAACTTATTGAGAAGAATGGTATGCTGTACGCAGTCAAATGCCTTGCGAAAATCAAGAAACAAGCCTAAGGTGTATCTTTGCTCCCCAATATTATCGATAACATTGTCTTTAATTTTGAGCAGTGCTTGTTCGGGGGACCCATTCTTTCCATAAAAAGGGTTGTAGCGCCGAAAAAGACAACACACAGCAAGCGAGACGGGAGAGGCGTTTTTCCCGGAACTCTGCGAACATTGCCGGCGTGAAATTTCAGTCTTTCAGGTGGCTCGCCGCCCGAAGTAGTGAATTCCTGTGGAAAAGGAAGTTGCCAGTGTTATCAAAAAGTGTTGAAACAAGAAACCAAGACAGAAGCATAGCGCTCAGGGTTCTGGGAGGTAATAGCATCCCGGATGATGTAGTCGCTGTCCTTAGGAAGGGCCCGAAGTTCAGCATCGAGCCAAGGATTCCGGGCCATGAGATGCTTTCCTTGAATCGAAGGATTTCGAACAAAAAATGCGCCTGTACCGTCCCGCTTGCTGTGTGTTGTCTTTTTGGGCGCTACAACCCTTTTCCTTGAAACATGCACTAACTAGCCTCCCAACAAGTATTACTTAGTTACCTGTTATTTAAGAAGCTGCACTGTGTAGAAGCTATAATGTTATGCTTGTCGAAAAAGTTCTTCAAACTGCTGTTAATCGCACCCTCAAATACTTTTGATATTACAGCTAATACTGAAATAGGCCTATAGTTGCAGATTTCATGCCTGTCACCGCCTTTATAGATTGGACACGCGAGCAATCTTTAAGTCGTCTGAGAACACTCCCGTTTCAAACATAAGATATATAGCGCGAGCCAACACGCCAGGTATACATGAAGAGACGAACTTTAACGGCACAGCTGATACCTGGTCATACGCAGGCGATACGTTATTCCTAATGTTATCGAATAATGTTTCCACTTCATTTGGAGTTGCTGGCGCAAACACTACAGAATTACGTAATGGTGTAATGGGAATCGGGCAGTCACCGCTAAGTTCGGGTTTATCAGTTGTTGGAGTGCCTACTGTCACGATGAACTTGTTCATTGCTTTTCATTCAACACGTGAGCCAAGTTTTTATTGGATAGATTACGCATGTCATTTATTCATTATTCCAGACATTTCCTTCATCATTTTGTACTTTCGAAAACAGCTCGATGTAGCAGTTAGTCTTGGCGGCTTTAAGATCTTTATTAAGTGTATTTCTAAACTTCCCAAACTCTTCTAGTAGGGCTATGTCACGGCTCTTAATGAAAGCATGGTACATGTTAATCCGCATACAAATGCGTTGGCACAGTGATTTTGTCATCCAGGGCTTCTTGTGCTTCTTTCGATTAAACGTTCTTAGTCGAAGAGGGAAGGCATCTTTATAACATACCAGAAGGAGCTTGAGGAATGCGGCATAGGCCTCATTTGCATAATAAATTCTGTTGATATCCCAAGATGTACTATCAATTAGAGCTTTAAATCTAAGAAGGTTGGAGTCATTGATGTCTCTGCAATTTGGTACAGCTTTGTTTAGAGTTCTCTTGTTTAGTTTAACGGGAATAATACAGAATACAGGCAGGTGGTCGCTAACATCCGCAGTTAGCACACGCGATAGGGGATCTAGGGACATCTTATTGCTTATGCATACATCTAGCAGAGTGGCTGTCTCCGTAGCCACCCTTGTAGGCAAAGCTATGTAGCAAAGCAAAGGCAAAGCTCTCTCTCTCTCTCTCTCCCTCTATGTATATATCTACATATATATATATATATATATATATATATATATATATATATATATATATATATATATATATATATATATATATATATATATATATATATATATACAGATAAGTTAAAGGAAATGAGGGGCCCGTTTGACAAACTTATGAAGGAAGCCAACAGTCACCGAAACCAAGGTGCATTGGCGAATCTTTTTTTTTATGTGTTGTGCTTATCAGCGGGATATTATTGTACTTAGATTAATAAATCGCTTAAAGAAAATTACTTATAAAGCAGCAGAAAAAACAACCATGCCGCCGGTGCGATCCGAACCCACGAACTCCGAATACCGCGTCCGGTGCTCTTACCAATTGAGCTATGGCGACGGCTGTCCAGTCTGCTGCTCTCGTGGGTATTTATGTTTATTGGCTGTAAGCGAACCTTGAGAGTGTTCACCAGCGCCACCTTCGACCATAGCGGCGGACGTAGCACGTCCTGTAATACCGCTAGCGTGACGTGGAACGTCATCTAACGGCGAGGGTGGAAACTGTGCGAGAGCCCTCTTAAGCTACCTATGGCATCAAGACTGCCAGAACCGAGGCCCTCGTTAAGCTATTAGCAGATAAGTTAAAGGAAATGAGGGGCCCGTTTGACAAACTTCTGAACGGAGCCAACAGTCACCGAAACCAAGGTGCATAGTGGGATGTTTTTTTTATGTGTTGTGCTTATCAGTGGGATATTATAGTTCCACGTTCCACGTCACGCTCGCGGTATTACAGGACGTGCTACGTCCGCCGCTATGGTCTAGGGTGGCGCTGGTGAACACACTAAAGGTTCGCTTACACCCAATGAACATAAATACCCACGAGAGCAGCTGATTGGACGGCTGTCGCCGTAGCTCAGTTGGTAAGAGCACCGGACGCGATATTCGGAGGTCGTGGGTTCGGATCCCACCGGCGGCAGGGTTGTTTTTTCTGCTGCTTTATAAGTAATTTTCTTTAAGCGATTTATTAATCTAAGTTCTATAATATCCCACTGATAAGCACAACACATAAAAAAAACATTCCCCTGTCCTTTCTCAAGACTCTTGAGAAAGGACAGGCTCTGTCCGAAACGTCGACTCAAAATAAATCTATGGCTAAATGAATATATATATATATATATATATATATATATATATATATATATATATATATATTCACATGACCCAAAAGTATAAAAGGAAGTTTAATTAAAGCTAGATATTCAAGCAGGTGCTCCAGAAATTGAAAAAAAAGTCTGCTTATCACCCGTGGCTGGTCGGTACATTGCAACGATAATAACGTGTGACAAGGATATAGAAAGGCACTCATAATTGGGAGTTATGATCGAAAACTCTTCCATTACAGTAGGCGTGTAGCAGTCTTTCACATGAATTGCAAGACCGCCGCCTCTTCTATGAGGCCTCGTCAAACCATTGTACTTATCATCAAGTTAAACAGATTCATCCTGTGTAGAGAGCCAGGACTCAGACAACAAAACAGCATCAAACTTTGGGCGCAGTGACGAAAGTAGGATGGTAACAGAGTCACCCTTTTACGCATGCTGCGAACATTTACATGCATAGCCGAAAAAAAAAAAAACTTTCAATTAACCTCATTCGGGAATTCAAATCGTCACAGCTGTAGTAATCGCAGCCTGAATGAGACTGCATGATAAAATTGGAGCAGAAATAGAAGTCAGTGCACAGCAAAGCTTAATTAGGCCGTTTTGTTTAGATAGCAATGTTCGAGGACCCTGAGGACATTTGTTCCTTCAGACTGCCTTGCAAACATTTTTCCACCATTTGTCCGCACAAATTTCCACTTCATTTGCTTTTTGCGCGCAACGGTAGCGTCGAGCAACTTCTTGTTTGCTAGAGTCAAATGCTCGCTCACATAGACTGCATGATCATCTGAGAAGCCGAGCGTTTTCTTTGTCACCTTGTGCTTCCTAGCTTTTGCCAGGAGCGCATGCCGCCTATCCCGACGGAAAAAACGAACTGCAATGTTCTGCTCTCCAGTGTTTTGCGTGTTAACAGTGTGGCATATGTCGATATCTGAGGTAGTGATCGGTTCACCAACTGTATCGCCGATTTTCGTAATGATGGCAGCAGGGCCATCGACGGTTTTCACACCATTTATTTCCAAGTTGTTCGAGCGGCTGTATTTCTGAAGCTCCTCTACTTTGAGCGTAAAACGCTTGTTTTCCACTGTCAGGTTTTCGTTGAGCTTCAGCACTTCGCTAACTTGTTGCCTAAGTGCTTTAAACTCAGAGCTAATGTTTTTGCTTCGTCACATGTGTCGCTGCAAAACTGTGTACTACCTTTTAGTGAACGTAATTCCACTCTCATTTCTCGCTTGAAATCTTCGAGGGCCTTCGCAATTTCCTTCGTCATGGTAAGGAAAGTTCAAGCAACAAACATACGGCAATTTTATAAGGCAAATAAAGTTTCGCAGCAGTGCACGGCTGGATAATAAAAGCGGTGGTACAGGTAGCTTATACTAGCGCTTACCAGCGAAGAAAGCAGGAACAATGAGCGATGTGCGAACGGCTTGCGCACTGCTGCCAAACTGTGCAGAAGCCTCTTGCCGGACGTCTTTTGTAGGCAGCTGCTGCGGAAGTCCAACGTTGAACGCGCTTGATCACCGCCAGAGGGCTACATGCAATTTCAGAAGTTCCGTCTTCAGCCATGCGACCCTCTTTTTCTCCTTATGCAAACTTTTAGAGTATTCTAACGCAATAGCCTCAGGTTAGAAAGGCCGTCCAACCGTGGGACTACTGCCGAACAGAGACAAAGCCAATGAAACCTTTAATAGTGGGTATTATTCACGGCACAGTATTAAGGCGCATGGTGGGCAACGTTTCCAAAAGCAGCAAAAAACTCACGATGTGATTATTTCTTTCGAACTAGGAAGCGAGCACAATCAGAAGATCAAAATATCGTCTCTAACTCGGGCTTACGCTAAATTTTGAAACATGCAAAAAACACAACACTTCCTTGTCGCTATATGACCGCCTCTCTCGAGAGCAGCTCAATAGAATGAGCTACTTCAGTGACGTGCGTGGTCTGTTTCAGCGCATAACGTGGTGCGGGCGAGTTATTGTTACTGCCCTTTAAAGTTTACTTAGCAGCGCAGGCCACAAATTTATTTATTTGACTGGTTCATGTGTGCACAGAATGCGGTTTCAGGCGTCCGCGGAATTACTCGGAAGAAATCAGCGCGTCATCTGCTAGCGCTGCTCCTCGAACCAGGACCCCCCGCCCCCCGAGAGGGCGCGCGTGTAGCAGTCGCTACCTGTAAAAGAGTAGAGCAGCCTAAGGCTGCACGATTGTTGTGCACTGCTCCCGAACAGGGGAAGCCTTGTGGGGCTGCCGACTTTGAGGCCGGCGGGCCCTTTTTCGGGGGAGGCATAGCAGCTCTCGCTGCATGTGGCAGAGCCGCGGATGGCTCTCAGCCGTAGCTGGACAGGTGCCGTAGACCGGTGTGGTGCGCCGCGCCTACGCACCACATCGGCGAAGTTTCTGTGTGTGTGTGTGTGTGGGGGGGGGGTGAAAGAGAAAGTGCCTTCTGCCATTGCATAACGGCTTCTTGCCTTTTTTAATGTCACATTTTCTTTTGTCTTGATCGTGATCATTCCTTTTTCTTTCTTCCAGGCAGGACACGGCCTTGAATAAACGGAATGGTCATCTTCGCAGTTAGCGCAGCGCATTGCAGCATTGCGATCGTCGGATTGGTGCTCATTTCAGGCACATTTCGCAGTTATCACGGCTGCGGCAGCTGTGGGAGTCGTGGCCAAACCTCTGGCATTTGAACTAGCGTCTGTTGTTGGGTATATACGGACGGACGGAGATTATTGCGTACCCTGCCTCAATTACCCCTGGCAGGGCGCAGGGGGCAAAGGTCAGGCCCAGGTGTTTAGTCAGAATTTCTTTGTTTCTTTTGCCCATTGTAATTTTATGTACAATAGTCACATTCTGAGGAGACAATACTTCAAGCACCTATTCCTCTCTTAGGCGCAGAAACTTATTGCCTGAGATACCACCGCGTACTGTGTTTAATGATTTGTGTGGTGTGACGGAGACAGGAATATCGCCAAAAGTTTGCACGTTCGCAAGCTTTGATATTTGAGTTATGTGAGAAGTTCGAGGAGATCATTTGAAAGTAAGCAGGCAGCCATAACAAAGTTTGTCCTTCGGCCATGGTGCCAGCCACCCACCATGTAGCCCAAATAGGCGACAGAATAGGAAATCAAAATAAGTCCTGCCTACGTCAGCTGTACACCCCGGTTATAACCAAATAGGCGGCAACTCAGGGTAGTTACACAACACAAGGGTAACTTTAGCCACCTAGGAAAAGTGTAAAAAAACGATAAGGGAAGAGAAGACTGGAAAGTTCCGAGAAAGAAAATAGCAAAGCGAAAGATAAAGCGGAGGGCAGGGAAAGGCGACTGCAGAATTCCCCCGGCCGGGCCAGGCCAGAGGTGCAGTCTACGTGAGACTGAGGCCAAAGCGGTGTATTGCCTCCGCCGAGCGGCCTTAGAGGTCCAAACCCTGACACTGCTGACCGCCGTGTATTCGATCACCGGCCAACATGCCATCCTCATTCGTTTCTCGCGACGAACTTCCGACCCGCGCAAACCGGACATCAGATCGTTGCAAAAATTTAACTTTATAGTTGCCTACTCCCTACTTCAAGCCTGCGTCTTGGCATTGAAGTCGCCCATCAGCACAGTACTGTGTTTTTACTTTGCTCAAAGGCAGAGCTTAAAGAGTCCTCCAAATTTATCAGTCCATACTTAGCACTCCATTTCCACGAGCAAGATGTAAAGGAGAGCCTATTTGCTTCTTCACAGTATATATCTCGCTGAAAGGCAAAAGACCGCTTTCCCATCCTTTATAGTCCGCCTGTTTAGGGCAACCAGTTTTCCGGCAGAAACTCACCTTTTCGTCGAGTTTCAGCTTCGAGACACCGTGCTTGGGCCGCAGTGCGTTGTGCCGCTGCAGAACCTGTCGCTGGAATTTCCTCATAAACGGCGTAAACTTTCCCTTGAATCCTTTGGGCTGGCTTTTCAGGTAGGGTTTGAAAAGGAAAGCGCAAATATTTCATTTCTCAGTCCTGCAAGCGATAGGCATGCAGAACTCCTTAAAGGAAAGCTTAGAGGTAAGTCTGGCTATTAAAAAGCAGAGCTGCGGTTACGCAGCGTAGAAGGACAGCAGAGCAATGGCGATGACGGCTATGCTCTGTGCAGCGGCAGTGCCGCGGGGCTAACTGTGCGGCGATGACAGAAAATATTTAAGGTGAAGAGCAAAGTAATAAAGCTTGCAAATAGCTGTCCGCAGTGCTATGGTGGTGACCACTAGACACTAAAGTAACTCAAATCGGAAAAATAGCCGCGCTGCATGACAGTGCCACCAGATTTCGCGGTGGCCTTTCGTCGTCTCCCGTTTCGCAGCCATATCGCAGTTTGCTAGTTTTGTGTGCGTCGGAACTTTGAAACCTCTAACGTGAGGTGGAATTTTCACGCAATCACTTCTGGCACAAACAAGTGAAATTAAGTGTACTATGGTTCCTGAAAGCAGTGCTGAATCATTGTGTACAGTGTCAAAAGCATACAGCCCAAGGTGTTTGCTTCCAAGGCGTGTAGCGGGGTTGTTAAGCAAACCTGACAGTCATAAACTTAGGAGGGATGAACACTTAAGTTCCTCCCGCTTTCGTGAGATTGGGGTCCCTTAGCATGCAAGAGGAGCCGCGTTGCAGTACTCAGAAGCAGACACCTTTGGCTGTATACTTGTGACAAACACTGTACATGTGAGGGACGGATTGAAATAGCATAATTATTCATTAGAGTAGGTGCCACTGTCTTTTTCTCTGCTATCTAGGCATGCTGTTTGCAGAAATCTGAAAATATCAAAATTGTTCGTCTCACTTGAAAATTATCCATCACTGAAGTAGTTGGGAGCTTGCAATTCATTTAAGGCAGAAGTCTGCTGGATTTTTTAATATTACGTTTAGGGCAGTGGTGGGAGATAGTTTTATCTTCACCGGATGTTTAACTTTTGAAGAAAAAAAGCATTCGGAAGGGCAACATGACAGAGAATCAGCCAAGAAAGAGAAAAGCAACGCAGCGCACAGGCACTTAACGATTCTCTCAGATTTTCCGCCTTAATCAGGGAAGAAGCTGTCACATAAACTGCGGCCGGTAGTATAATGCTAATTTCGCAACAGCGTTGGTTATCCTGACAGTCATAACTTCTGAGACAAAGCGCAGCGCCGAAAATTACTGCCGCATTGATACAAACCGAAAATAAGCTTTTCGATACTTTGTTTATGAAAAAGCTTAGAATGCTGATGGTTTTGTCGCTAGCCTCATCATGGGACCTAAGACATATTGATCGAGCTACCCAAGTTCACAGCCTTTTATGTTCTTAGTAAAGTGATAATCGTCAGATTTTGTGGATTGGGTAGGCCCAGAACATATAAGTAACAGCATCTACCCCTGAATTCCGCTCAAGGCATCTAGTATATTCTCATCACATCGGAGCAAAACTAGTTGTAAACTTTAACTAAAAAAACCCAGCAAGAAACCCAACAGAAAATCCTACACTGCCTTCTTTATGTTTCTCCTTGCTCCCTGCTACGTGGCTCTGGGCCTACAGAACTGTGTTAAAAACGTATTATCAAATATATTTACCTAAGCACGAGCAAAAGAGTGCATATTTAAATGAAAATTACGAAGAGCCTCGTGATAAAGCACGAGAAAGTTTGGAGCTATTTCGCCGATGGAAGCAGAAATCTGATTTAGACAAAGCAATAAAATAGTAATGCAGCTCACAAAATCCCCATTATTCCACTGTTGTTGAGAGGTTGATTGTGCGGGAACACAATGATCAGTCGCCGACTTAGAATAGCAATTAGTTGCAGCATTGAGGTCTTCTTTTCAAATTTCGCAATTATGCGGGTGCCTGCCACGTATGCACAAATTTTTCCAAATTAAATATAGGAACTCCTACAGTGCAGCAGGGCTGAGCGACATAATAGTCATTGAATGTTACAGTTGTTTTACCAGCGACAGTTGTTTTACAAGCGGAAATTTCCAGCGACGACATCGGAAATAATTGGTACGTAACGCACGCGACGATGATCACTACCTTGTACGCATTTGTAGTGAAAGGCAATGCCAAGCATTCATTTCCCTGTTGGTGCTAGCGCAGGTTGGTTTCGGTGACTGTTGGCTTCCTTCATAAGTTTGTCAAACGGGCCCCTCATTTCCTTTAACTTATCTGCTAATAGCTTAACGAGGGTCTCGGTTCTGGCAGTCTTGATGCCATAGGTAGCTTAAGAGGGCTCTCGCACAGTTTCCGCCCTCTCCGTTAGATGACGTTCCACGTCACGCTAGCGGTATTACAGGACGTGCTACGTCCGCCGCTATGGTCGAGGGTGGCGCTGGTGAACACTCTCAAGGTTCGCTTACACCCAATAAACATAAATACCCACGAGAGCAGCAGATTGGACAGCCGTCGCCGTAGCTCAGTTGGTAAGAGCACCGGACGCGGTATTCGGAGGTCGTGGGTTCGGATCGCACCGGCGGCATGGTTGTTTTTCTGCTGCTTTATAAGTAATTTTCTTTAAGCGATTTATTAATCTAAGTATTATTATCCCACTGATAAGCACAACACATTAAAAAAAAATATCGTTCCCCCATGCACCTTGGTTTCGGTGACTGTTGGCTCCCTTCATAAGTTTGTCAAACGGGCCCCTCATTTCCTTTTCCTTGTCTGCTAACAGCTTAACGAGGGTCTGGGTTCTGGCAGTCTTGATGCCATAGGTAGCTTAAGAGGGCTCTCGCACAGTTTCCGCCCTCGCCGTTAGATGACGTTCTACGTCACGCTCGCGGTATTACAGGACGTGCTACGTCCGCCGCTATGGTCTAGGGTGGCGCTGGTGAACACTCTCAAGGTTCGCTTACACCCAATGAATATAAATACCCACGAGAGCAGCAGATTGGATGACCGTCGCCGTAGCTCAGTTGGTAAGAGCACCGAACGCGATATTCGGAGGTCGTGGGTTCGGATCCCATCGGCGGCATGGTTGTTTTTTCTGCTGCTTTATAAGTAATTTTCTTTAAGCGATTTATTAATCTAAGTACTATAATATCCCACTGATAAGCACAACACATAAAAAAAACATTCCCCTATGCACCTTGGTTTCGGTGACTGTTGGCTATATATATATATAGCTTTGCCTTTGCTTTGCTACATAGCTTTGCCTACAAGGGTGGCTACAGAGACAGCCACTCTGCTAGATGTATGCAAAAGCAATAAGATGTCCCTAGATCCCCTATCGCGTGTGTTAACTGCGGATATTAGCGACCACCTGCCTGTATTCTGTATTATTCCCGTTAAACTAAACAAGAGAACTCTAAACAAAGCTGTACACAATTACAGAGACATCAATGACTCCAACCTTTTTAGATTTAAAACTCTAATTGATAGTACATCTTGGGATATCAACAGAATTTATTATGCAAATGAGGCCTATGCCGCATTTCTCAAGCTCCTTCTGGTATGTTATAACGATGCCTTCCCTCTTCGATTAAGAACGTTTAATCGAAAGAAGCACAAAAAGCCCTGGATGATAAAATCACTGTGCCAACGCATTTGTATGCGGATTAACATGTACCATGCTTTCATTAAGAGCCGTGACATAGCCCTACTAGAAGAGTTTGGGAAGTTTAGAAATACACTTAATACCGATCTTAAAGCCGCCAAGACTAACGCTACAGCGAGCTGTTTTCGAAAGTACAAAATGATGAGGGAAATGTCTGGAATAATAAATAAATGACATGCATAATCTATCCAATAAAAACTTGGCTCACGAGTTGAATGAAAAGCAATGAACAAGTTCATCGTGACAGTAGGCACTCCAACAACTGATAAACCCGAACTTAGCGGTGACTGCCCGATTCCCATTACACCATTACGTAATTCTGTAGTGTTTGCGCCAGCAACTCCAAATGAAGTGGAAACATTATTCGATAACATTAGGAATAACGTATCGCCTGCGTATGACCAGGTATCAGCTGTGCCGTTAAAGTTCGTCTCTTCATGTATACCTGGCGTGTTGGCTCGCGCTATATATCTTATGTTTGAAACGGGAGTGTTCTCAGACGACTTAAAGATTGCTCGCGTGTCCAATCTATAAAGGCGGTGACAGGCATGAAATCTGCAACTATAGGCCTATTTCAGTATTAGCTGTAATATCAAAAGTATTTGAGGGTGCGATTAACAGCAGTTTGAAGAACTTTTTCGACAAGCATAACATTATAGCTTCTACACAGTGCAGCTTCTTAAATAACAGGTAACTAAGTAATACTTGTTGGGAGGCTAGTTAGTGCATGTTTCAAGGAAAAGGGTTGTAGCGCCCAAAAAGACAACACACAGCAAGCGGGACGGTACAGGCGCATTTTTTGTTCGAAATCCTTCGATTCAAGGAAAGCATCTCATGGCCCGGAATCCTTGGCTCGATGCTGAACTTCGGGCCCTTCCTAAGGACAGCGACTACATCATCCGGGATGCTATTACCTCCCAGAACCCTGAGCGCTATGCTTCTGTCTTGGTTTCTTGTTTCAACACTTTTTGATAACACTGGCAACTTCCTTTTCCACAGGAATTCACTACTTCGGGCGGCGAGCCACCTGAAAGACTGAAATTTCACGCCGGCAATGTTCGCAGAGTTCCGGGAAAAACGCCTCTCCCGTCTCGCTTGCTGTGTGTTGTCTTTTTCGGCGCTACAACCCTTTTTATGGAAAGAATGGGTCCCCCGAACAAGCACTGCTCAAAATTAAAGACAATGTTATCGATAATATTGGGGAGCAAAGATACACCTTAGGCTTGTTTCTTGATTTTCGCAAGGCATTTGACTGCGTACAGCATACCATTCTCCTCAATAAGTTACATGCCTACGGTGTGCGCGGAATAACCTGGGATCTCCTCACTAGCCCTTTAGAAAGTCGCTTAGAGTATGTTCGATTAAATGGGAACTGTTCCGACAGGCTAGCCTTAACCCACGGTGTTCTTTAAGGTTCCATGTTAAGACCTTTACTATTCTTAGTTTACATTAATGATATATCCCAAATATTAAATTCACCTGACCTTGTAATGTACGCAGACGACACGAACCTTTTTTTCACTGCCCCTTCACTGCCTGCACTGGAAAGTATTACCAATATTTACCCAACTAGATTACATATGTGGTTGCAGGCAAATAGTCTGACCCTAAACCTGAAGAAAAACTACCTACATTATATTTAGGCTCATCAACGTTGTTGAACGCTATGCAGTCAATATTCATTACGGGAACACAATAATTAATAGAGTCAGCAGTCTCAAATTCCTCAGTGTCTGGTTTTCCGAAACTCTTTCTTGGAATATTCACGTTACTAATCTTATATGTGATCTATGTAAAGCAGTTGGTTGCCTTTATAGAATCTCCCATCCCATACCTAAATGGTTGAAGTTATTTGTGTACTATGTACTTTTTTATTCCAAATTGTCTTATTGTTGTTTTGTCTGGGGCACTACGACTAAAAGCAGTTACAGCAAATTGATATTTGTACAAAAGAAGGCATTACGAGCAATCGAAAGGTATCACGGTCGTCCTCAATATTTGGCTACAACACCTGTCTTTCTCAAGCGCAGTTTGCTTAAAGCAGATCAGGTTTATTTTTATCGTTTGTTCCAACACATCTGCAAAAACCGGCTGTATAATGCCATTCCAAACAATTCCTCATCACAGTATAGCCTCCGAGCACATAGGAAACTTGTCCTTAGGACGCGTACCAACTACGGGAAACAGAAAATTATCTATCAAGCACCTGCCGCCCTAAATATTTTTTCGGGTGATCTTGATTTTACGGTTTCTCTCAAACATTTTAATGCAATAACCAAGCGCGACTTAATGTAAAATGATTTTTTAAATCCTTAAACTTTTGTGCACTGACGTTCTGACCCAATCTTAGCTTACTAATAAATACAGCCCCTTTTTATGTCTGAACAATAGTATTACCGTTGAAAAGTCTTATGTATTTCACCTATTTATTTTCTGTGCGCAAGTGAAGCATGGTTTTGTCATTTTTGTTGCACCGCAGTGGTCGCGTTTCATGCAATGTGGGAGCCTCCTCCTTTGCGCTGTACTACGTTGAATGTTCAATGTTTTTTTTACCGCTGCACTGTACTGCAAACTGTACAAGCGGGCCTCGTCAGGCGCTACAGGCCTTTCGCCTCAGCTTCCTCTTACTTCGTAAGGAAGAAATAAAGTCTTTGATGTTTGAAGTTTGAATCAGATCGTACTTCGGCACGGCGTCCCGACCTACGTTATTACCGACCGAGGGACCTCCTTTATTTCCGAGATGATGGGCGAAATTTTTCAGCTCAGCGGTACGACCCACCGTAAAACTACTGTTTACCACCCGCAGACAAATGGGCTGACAGAGCGGCTTAATAAGACCATGGCGCACATGCTGGCGATGTACGTCGATGTGCCACACAGGGCTTGGAACACGATTATGTCGTACGTGACATTCGCCTATAACACAGCAGTTCAAGAGACGACTCGTTTCACACCGTTCCGCCTCCTCTACGGCAGGAAGGTTCAGACGATGCTCGACGCAATGCTCCCTTGCGCAACTGATGAGCAACTTTCTGCTGACGCTGAGGAGTTTGTCCACGGAGCCGAGCAGGCTCGTCAGCTAGCACGTGTTCACATCATACAGCAACAAGATAAAGATTACCGCCGATATAACCTCCAGCACAGAAAAGCCTTCTACAATCCCGGCGACCATGTTTGGTTATGGATACCTGTTTGACGGCGAGGCTTGTCCGAAAAACTCATTTGTCTCTATTTCGGTCCTTACAAAGTCTTGCGGCTCGTCAGCGACGTTAATTACGAGGTACTACCGGACGCGGCACTTTCACAGCAGTAGCCGCCGCGGTGGCTCAGTGGATATGGCGCTCGGCTGCTGACCCGAAAGACGCGGGTCGATCCCGGCGCCGGCGGTCGAATTTCGATGGAGGCGAAATTCTAGAGGCCCGTGTGCTGTGCGTGTCAGTGCACGTTAAAGAACCCCAGGTGGTCGAAATTTCAGGAGCCCTTCACTACGGCGTCCCTCATAGCCTGAGTTGCTTTTGGACGTTAAACCCCCATAAAACAAACAAACAAAAGTTTCACAGCAGAGAAGCTGTCTACTATCCCGTCCAGAGATCGTCCATGTTTTACGCATGTATTTTGCACGGTGACCCCCCCCCCCCCAGACTCTTCGAACCTTTCTTGTGTGCTTGAGTGTGCTTGTGTTCGCGCTCTTCTGCGCGCGTTTTTTTAAGAGGGAGGAATTCCAGGGTGGGGGTGCTGAGGCAAAAAGACGTTGACGCTGGTGGCGCGCGGTTTGAAGGACGTTGAAGTTCGCCGTGTCCCCTCCTGAAGGATGTGCTGCCGAGCGATGTCTTGCCGGGTCCCTGTCTTTTCACCAACAAAGTGACAATATGCTATCGCATTTAGAACATATTAAACGGCACCGGCAAGTTGAAGTCGCGTTGTTTAAGACTGCTTGGTGCATTAGAATCGCGTAATGTACAAAATAAATCAAATAAATTCTTATCCAGCGCGGTGGCTGAGTGATTATGGAGCTCTGCTGCTGACCCGAATGACGCGGGTTCAATCCCAGCCGCGGCGGTAGAATTTAGATGGAGGGGAAATTCTAAATTCTAGAGGCCCGTGCACTGTGCGGTGTCAGTGTACGTTAAAGAACCCTAGGTGGTCGAAATTTTCGGAGCCCTTCACTACGGCGTCCCTCACAGCCTGAGTCGTTTTGGGACGTTAAACCCCCATAAAACAAACCAAAATCAATTATTCACCCGCATAGCTATTTTAAACAGGCGGATCAAATTAAATTAATGCCAAGGGTCGCTATAAAACGCTGATCTAGGTCTCCTCATTTTCTAATCATTAAGTGCTCAGGCAACTCACCAGCTGTTTATCACAGCAAAAAATCGCGTCGCGGGCAGTTAAAACAAACGCGTTGTAGTGGAATCCGAAGCTGCTGGAGAGAATTACCGGGTGCGAAATCACAATGATTATTACCTACAAATGCGCTTTATAAAGATGCCGAAACAAAAAATTTTGAGTGCACTTAGGTCTTCTTACGTGGAGGAATGCGACAGCATGTGTTTTCATTTCAGCCGCGTTGGTTCGCCGCCACCGCGTTACAGTCACTGTGTCACTTTTTTCGGCTCACTGATTATATAAAGGTACCTAATGAATTTTTTATGTTGACACTTTTCAATGTGTTTTAATTACTTTTCTGGCGTTTATGGTTTTTCTCTACTATTTTTCTTGCTTCTAGTTATATAGACGTCCTAACCTATTGTGACGTACAAAAACTTTTTCGTCGTTTGTATCGTTTTTTTCACTATTTTTCCATTGATAATCATTTTAGTTTTTACATTTACATTTATTACCTTTCTTAAACTCTTTTACCTAGTTCACTTCTTTTAAACGTCTTTTTATTTCGTTTATACTCTTTCGACGTCCGAAGCTGTTTTTACGTCTTCCCACTACATGCTGTCTCTAGTTTTACTCTCGTCTAATTACCCCGCATCATCCAAACCTATTTGCTAAATTAACGTTCATTAACCACTTTTTAATCTATTTCAAACCTTCATCTGGCTTGGTTGCGTATTTTGCCATAATTGCGACGTCCACAGCTATTTTGATGTCCACCCACTATATCGGCATCCATGACTATTTCGACGTCTCGTTGTCTTTTTCGCCTCTAATTACTCCACACCAGCCAAATTTGACGCGAGGCACATATTTAACATCCTCTATCACATGCCATCATTATTTTGTTCCTAACTCTTCCTTGAACTACGCAAGGGCTGCGGACATTTTTGCAGACACGAAACCGCCAACATAGCCAAGTAATGCTTTCACATTAAAATCGCGTTGCTGGGCTATTGTTGACGCAACAGCACATGCACGAACGAAAGCACGCCGGCCAGGCGAAAGGCTGCCTGAGGTTTGGCCCATCGCAGTGTTTACATAAACAAAAACGGCAGTGACTTGACGTGGTTAACCTTGGAATTCAGCGAAAAGCAAGTATGCTTGCTAAGCATCTGAGGCTCGTCCATGGCAGCTCCGCTACACGCTCGCGACAGCCGTTCTACAGACCTTCACCCCGCGACGTCACGAAGATGCGGTGGCGCTGATGTCAGCAGCGACTTTCGCTTGACAGGCAACACAAGTTCCGCGTGCCTGTGCGTACCGCAGCTGCCGCAGCTACCGGCGGCTGCATCATGCCTGCGCACTGCAGAAGCAGCATGTATTGACCAGCTGCGTCACTGTTGGACCAGCGTAGTAGCATAAAATTACATTTAAATTGGCCTCGATAGGTATCTCGCAGATAAATAACGCATTAGGAAACTGGCTAACAGGGAATGGGCTGCGGTAGTAAAGCGCGAAGTCGGGGAGTCGACCGGCACTGCCACTCAATGTACTTAATAATTAAGTATGCAAGTTACTGCGCCCATTCACCTGAACATCAGCATAGTGCGCTTGTAACTGCGCAAGGAAAAAAGCACATATGTAGCTGCACACGTATTTATGACTTTGAGCCGGTGTGCACGGGGCGCCGGCAGGTTCACTCGCCCCTAAGGAATACGTTCTTTTGTGAATAGCACAGCATGTTTCAATGGCGCGTTTTATAAAATTTAATATTTACTTGAAAACTTTTTTTTTAATATGACCGGCGTAATTATTTGATTCGTGTGGAAACAAGTCTGGCAAGTTCTTGAGCGGTCATATTGGCGTGCTTAGAAGAGCGTATCTTAAGTGTGCTAAAAACCACATGCTTTTTCATTGCATTTTTAATGTGTCATGTTTCATGATGTAGTCCATGATCGCGAAGCTTTTTGGAAAGAAGCAACCGCAGGCGTGCTACTAACAGACACGTGGCGAGATTAGTTTGGTTTGGTTTGTGGGGGTTTTATGTCCCAAAGCGACTCAGGCTATGAGAGACGCCGTAGTAAAGGGCTCCGGAAATTTCAACCACCAGGGGTTCTTTAACGTGCACTGACATCGCACAGTACACGGGCCTCTAGAATTTTGCCTCCATCGAAATTCGACCGCCGCGGCTGGGATCGAACCCGCGTCTTTCGTGTCAGCAGCCGAGCGCCATAACCACTGAGCCACCCCGGCGGCTTTGTGGCGAGATTGAGAGGGGACGCGTCATTGAAGAGTATTTTCGTCATTTATGCATGCCATATGTAACTAAATTTGGTGCAAATATGAAATTGCTACGCTAGCACACCGTCGCCAAGTCACCCAAAGGTCTTAAATAATTGACTAAAAAGTGCGCACATTTCCTTATGCCAGCATGTTCACAAAGCCCTGTTCTGTATGATGACGCGATTAGTTCTTTTTTAGATGATCAGTACTTATGCATGCATAGTTACATGAGAACGTTTCTTACAAAAATAAGTAGCAGTGCTGCACGTGTAGGAAAAAAAAATCGAGAGATTTATTACGCTCCTCAATGTCTCGGGAATCGTTTGCGACAAACAGAATCATTCTATTTTCAAGCGTTATGAATCTACGAAGGTGTGAGTGATGCCGATCGCAGAAAATGTGAAAGGTGAGAAAACGAACCTTAACCTTTATTCCCTCATTTGTGGCCTCTTCACTTGCGCTTTGGTCAAAGAAATGCGGCACTGAACTCAAAGAAATTACCTCGCAATTTTCGACGACCACACATCTAAAAAGCGTGTTTATAAATTTCTACTGAATATTTTGCTGTAATTTTTCGTCATGAACCAGAAGACTACAGGGACAGGAAAGAAAATAATTCCAGACAATAAAAGTTTTCACCAAATCGACCAGTTTAACAAGGGGGGTAGTGTCCTGGCTGGTGTGTGATCATGGGGCTAAAGACAGCGCTTAAGCGAGACACTGGAGATCTGGGACACGACGCTTTCCCCACTTTTTGCACAGCGCGACACCTACGTATGTCAGCAGACGGTGAGCGCACGTCTGCTCCGCCGAAACAACGCCAGCACTTCCTCTCACTACTGTCCCGAAGTAAAATCATTGTGGCTAAAGCAGCGCGTCAAAAAATTCCTTTTTCATTCAATGCCTAGCGTAGAAATGAACGGCAGAAACGTTTTCTGTTTACTATTAACCATATATACAATACACAGTGGAGAACTATTTCTCTGAATACGCCGCACGTGGCCAACGCGAGCTCGTGTACTTCGAGAAATTACTAAGTTGGAAGCATCAACCACTGCTGTGATTCGCAGAAACTGAAAACGCGCCTACAAGCCTTGAAAACCCGCGCTCAACACCTCTCCGCGACGCCAATCCCTGGCTTTTTGCCTACCGTGAGCCCGCTAGCGACTGCAGCGCCACCTAGTTTGTTTGCAAACATGCGGGATGTCTATATATACCCACACGACCACGCGCCTATGACGTGGTGTCACATGGTCTTACGATACCCCCATCGGATGTCATCACATGGCTTCACATCGCCCCTTCTGATGGTCTTAAGGTCAAAAGGTCAACAGAAAGGTTACCTAATGTCAGAGGTCAAGTAAAGGTCATGGGTCAAGGGTTCGACACCGTAACTGTACCACATGTGGTCATACACGGCTATCCTTGGTTGGGCCGAAGGTCGTTCAAGATTGTTGTGCAGCCTACCCGAAGACTGCCTTGGCTAGCCTAGTGAAGCTTTTCGCTTCAAAAATTAGCTGTGGTTTAACTGCTGCAGAACCTGGTTAGAGAGCGAAAGGTGTGGTATAGCGGGCAAGTAGACGCAGCATAGCGTCTGTAACGTTGAGTGTGTTCCGCACACTGGATAGGCAGCGAGCCCATCCTGGCAGGTAGCAGTTAAATTAATGGGCGATCGTGAGAGGTTGGTCACCCAGTGAACGCTGCAGCCTATTGCTGCAGTTCCGCGTGTCTGCCACAACGTTGCCAGCGCTAATGCATGCAGCCCACATGTCTCTCTCACCACCGCCACGTACCTCAAAGCGCGACAAAGGCGTCCACTGACCCAGGGAGACAGTTATGCGCCCTGGCTTTTCCAAAATCATCGGGGTCTACAACGTTGTCAATGCCAACGCCCATGAACACAATGAACGCGACGCCATTTTACGAGGAACGCGCAGGATCCAGAGGGAGAAATACCCTCGTGAGGAGCAGAGCCTCAAAACAGGACGGGACTGAGGCAGGCCCGGTGTAGAGCCTTAAAACAGGACGGTACTGAGGCAGGCCCGGTGTTGTCGCCTGCCTCAGTCCCGTCCTGTTTTGCGGTATTGCTCCTCACGATGTCCTACCTACTGGCCTACAACCAAGTCCTTCTAAGAAATACCCTCGACCAGGTGCGCTGCAGAGAGAGAGAAAAAACTTTTTTTTGTGGAGAGAGGAATTCGGGGCACGCCTCTGGGTCCCCGGACGACCCCACTTCACTCAGGTGTTTATGTCCCTAAGGTCCATAACACTGGCAGCCCGGCCGGTGGCGACGGTCTGCACGGCCGGGTCTTCCGAGCGCAGCAGGGTCTCCCAGTCCTCCTAGGTCTAGAGGCCCTCTAGGCCGCTCGGAGGAGGGTCCGCCGGGCAGAGGGGGAGGGTGTGGAGGGAAGAGGTGAAGGGTTCTGGGCACAGGGTGCTGCCAGGAGTGGGGAAGGAGGGATGATAGTTGGCTAGGGTGAGGGGTCAGGGGTGAGAGGAGAGTGTGTGTCTCTAGTTAGCGCCAGAGTGTTGCGTGCTTGTTATCTAAGGAGGGCTGGCGCGAGGCTCTGTAGGCCTGCGTCAGACCGCTGAACGAGTGCATATGCTCCTTCGCGAATCCCCGATACGAGGCCACCTGATCCTCGGGCTCACAGGTTAGGGCCTCGTTTCCGGGATTCCGGGAGTGCGCAGGCACCAATCTAAGCTTAACTTGGCGGGATGGGGGTGCATCGGGTGGGCCCAGTATGCCAAAAGCAGGGACGTGGACTCGGCCTCGTGCAAAATATGGAATTGCAGCTTTAGAGTCCATTAAAATGTACCGGGCTTCGGTGCGCGTGATAGCAATTGCGATGGCGGCTTCCTCTGCAGCCTCTAGGGCGGTGTCTGGGGGAGAGATAGTGTGAGGAGAGCGGATGAAGTGGAGTTCACCACGGCTGCGGTTGCTTTATCACCTGTGCAGGCAGCGTCGACCCATACGGCGTCCGGCTCGGAGCCGTACACTCGGTGGAGTGCCTTCGCGCGGGCTCTGCGGCGCTGCTCATGGTGGGAGGGGTGCATATTTCTCGACAGTAGCTTGATCACCAGCTCTCGGTGAAGGGGTCGAGGAATGGGGAGGAGGGTTGGGTCGTTGGCCGGTATTCTGATTCCGAGGAAGTCCAGGATATACCGGTCTGTGGTGGTTTGTATTAGCCTTATGAATTGGGACTGTCGATGGGCCTCCACGAGTTCCCCGATCGTGTTGGTGGGGCCCAGGCCTAGTAATCTGTCGGTGGGGGTGTTGGGGGAAGATGAAGTGCGACTTCTAATCTCTTGCAGTTCAAGACATCCAAAGCATTTATGTCGTGTTTGGATTGTTCTCGGTATCGGGTAGTGTGGAGCACATGGCTGAGGACGAAGGGATGAATGAGGCGACAGAGGTCGCGTGCCTTCATGCCTCTATGATGGGCCCAAACTCTGCGGGCGAGATGCGATATCGCGCCTGCAACCTGCGTGAGTTTCTTGAGGATGGTGGTGTTTTTGCCATCGTTCTGGATATGCAGGCCCAATACGCGTAGGGTGTCAACCTCCGGTACCGGGTCCCCATTCAGTTCGATGGCAATGGGGGAGCGGGGCGAGCGGTGGTTCTTATGCCGGATGAGGAGCAGTTCAAACTTCTCTGGGGAACAAGACAGTCCGCTGTTCTGAACATAATTTTGGGTGAGGGTGTCTGCTTCCTGTAAGGTGTTCTCTATGTCGCCGTCACAGCCGTGGGTGGTCCACAGTGTGATGTCGTCGGCATAAAGAGTGTGCTTAAGATGGGGAATAGTTGCCAATTTTCAGGCGAGGGGGATGATGGTGATGTTAAACAGGAAGGAGGGAGACAAACCCTTGAGGTGTTCTGATACTATGAAGTGTGTACGAGGAGAAACAGAGGAGGGCCAAAATATATCTCAGCCGTGCGGTCAGTGAGGAATGCTTGAATGTAGTTGTACATGCGCGCACCCACATTCAATGGAGATAGGGCAGTCATGATCTCCTGATGTTCAATGCGATGAAAGGCTTTAAAGAGATATAAAGCTAAGACTGCCTTTGTGTGACCAGGTAGAAGCGGGCCGAAAATGTCGTGTGTGAGTTGCAGCATGGCGTCCTGTGCGGATAGGTGGTGGCGGAATCCCACCATGCTATGCGTATATAGGTTAATTGTTGTCTGCCATGTGCGCTGTGAGTCTCGCTAACACAACATGCTCGAAGAGCTTCCCGAGGCATGACGTTAGCTTAATCGTGCGGAGGTTTTGAAATGTAAGTGGTTTGTTGGGTTTGGGTGTGAATATTACCTTCGCGAGGTGCCAGGACTGCGGGAGGATACCCTTCCTCCAGCACTGGTTGAAGTATTGCGTAATTTTGGTGATCGATTGCTCGTCCAGATTACGGAGCATGGAGGCTGTGATTTGGTCTGCACCAGGTGCGGAGTTGGTTCGGAGAGCCAGGAGGGCCGCTCTGGCCTTCGTCTCCGTGATGTCTGTGTCGAGTGTGGGATTGGCTGGTGCTGCATAGGGGGGTAGAGGTGTGAAGGCACCTGGAGAGGTGTAGATGTTCTGAACTGTGTTTATGAGGGCCTTGGGTTTTTCAACGTGTTGGTGTGCGTAAGCCGTGTCACGTGGTGTTGTGCTGATGATTAGGTGTTTTTGGGGTCGATGAGCTGTCATAGGAGTTGCCATGCGCGGTTCCTGGACAGGTTTCCGGCGGTGCCGTCACATGTCTCTACCCAGTTGGATCTTATGATACCACCTGGAGGTTTGAGATTCTTCGTGACCTAGCGGATCTAGGTATCATGGCAGGATGCTTAACTGTTTGAAAAACTTTCTTTCTGACCGTTCATTTCATGTACCATCGGGGACAAAATTTTGCGAGACGCCGGAGCGTCGTTCCGAAGCTGCCTCTGGGACATTAGACGGCGCGGCGCGTGCGTCGAGGCTGCGCTGTGTTATGACTAGGCGCATGCGCGTCCTATATGCGTCCGCTTGCCTTCCTTGGCAATTCGCTTTGCGTGGAGCGCTGCTTATTCCGCGCTTGGGCGCCGGTATCGCTTTTCACCGTGCTTTTCACTGCTCGCGCTGCTCGAGCCATGCGGCTGTCGTGCTCCGCGCGCAGCCAGTCGACAGCGATAACAGCACGCATTGATAGCGAAGCAGCCGTATTTATAACGCATTTTTTAGAAAAGTGGAGCACAGTTTCTTTTCGCTAATCTCCTCTATCTTCTGGCATGCAACCGAGGCCCATGTCCTCCAAACTACCCGTTGCGATAAAAACTTCTCGACGAAGGCATGTATGCTTCCACCTCGAGAGCCTGCGTGCATCGCAACTCTATTATATTTATCGTGCCAACAGGTTCAAAGCGAAAAACAGGGAAATAATCCTTAGGCAACATATTTATTGTCACGAAACTCAAAACTAAGGACAACAACAATCCAGGCATCACTGTCAAAGGTGCAATTAATAGTACTTGGAGAGACTGCCATCAGGAGCGATAACGCTTGCCAAACAGCGCGGCATGGATTCGTACAATGCACGGATCACGTCTGTGTCGGCGCGGAGCCTTTCTCATTCTTCTTTTTTGGCTTCCCACATCGTGTCTGCGTTGGCATTTCCAATGTGAGACCTCATTAAATTGACTTTCATTAGGCCCCATACATTTTCAATGGGGTTCATGTCAGCTCCCTTTGGAGGCCATGGCAGCTGCCGCACGACACGAGCGTCTAGAAGAGCGCTCACTCCTCTATGTGTGTACAGGGCTCCTATCTTGTTGAAAAAAGTAGAATCCATCCGGGAAGGTTCCGTCAAGGACGTATGGAAGGAAGACATTCTCGATGATGTCGACGTAAGAGTTCGAAGTGAACGATCCGTCGACTCTCACCAAAGGACCTAATCCATTCCTTGATATGGCGCCCCAGACAGCCACAGAGCAGCGACCGCTCGAGAACGGGCTCTGCACGTATGATGGGATATACATGTATAAAAAGAGGAAATCGGTAAGAGATCATAATTTGGGTCTTATGGATCAGCTGTAGCGCGAATGAAAACTATCCTTTCAGTGTACCAAGGTTTAGTCGCATGTGTGAAATATTTCATAATATTACTAATTATGCCACTAAGATACAACAGTCGTCTCTAAAGAGCAATAATCTTCAAGGACTTGCGGCTTCGGCTCGATGAAGGATGAGGTTATGGGGCCCTTTGGGGAGGGGTGGTTCTATCAGAATGATGAGTTTCTTTTGCAGCATTTGTCGTTTGAGACCACGGAGGTCGCCCGTTCCCACAAAACCCAGCCTTCTTCGTATTCTTCATACAGAATGATGAGGATTTACATATACACCCCCCAAAAAAGATATCCATACCTGCAATTCACTGGTCTCCAAACTCGGCACTTCTCATCCCAGCGGGGAGAAAATGCGGACTCGTCCTAGAATATAACCTCGGACCACTTGTCCACAGGCCACTCTTTCAGAGAGTTGGCGAACTCGAGCCGTTCTTGGCGCTGTTTGGCAGTTAGGTGAGGCTTCTGTGCAGCCATGCAGGATCGGAGGCCAATTTCCTTCAGCCGTCGCTTGACAGTCTTTGTAGATATCTTTAGCCTGAGTTCCTTGCGGATTTGTCGAGCAGTCATGAAGGGGTCGGCCACCGATGCAGCTATGATAAGGAGGTCATCACCTTCACGTGTGGCTCTCGGTCGACCTGAGCGCTTGGAATCAGCCATGCTGTCTTCATTGCGGAAAACGCGAATGGTGCAGGCCACAGCCTATATTGAACGGCCAGTCTGACGAGCTATTTCTCTCTGGGGAACCCCTTCCACGAACAGGCGCGCAATTAGTCTCCTGTCGTTGATCGGCACCCTCGGAGGCATTTTGCACCAGGACGAATTTGGGATGAAGATATATAGCGTTTCCTCGATACCACTAGCCATTCATAAACGGAGTAACATCGACGACTAAGCAGAAAATAGAGGCGTTCTGCGGAAACAGTGCTCCCGCTATGTCCTTTATCTGTGATCAAGCTAGGCGCGTGCGCGTCAGTACGTCGGGGACCGAAGGCATAAAGAACACTGTCTTACTTGCTAGCGTAATATTTCAGCTGTTTCGTTTTTGTAGTAGTGCTTGAGTAATGACGGAAATTAGTGGCGGGACCAGGAGCTTCCACGCGCAAAACGTGTTCGACAGCTGGCACTTGCTGTTTCGTCACTGTGTGAGGCGCCATATCTAGGAACAGGCCCGGGCCTCTGGTGAGAATCCATGGGCCTTTCGTCGAGAAGTTCTACGTCCAAATCCGTTGGATTTGTCGGCTGCAAAAAGATAGAACTGGAGATGTGTGCTGCGATCATCATTATATGGTTGCTATCGGTCTGTACCGATGTTGGCTGTTACCCCGCTTTTATAAAGTGCTTATTCATAGCAGTCGCTACATCTGTGCGTTCTGTTTGGTGACCACTTGTCAACTTTGCTCTTGTTCGGTTTCGTTTTTTCTTGCCTTTAGTCATAATCACTGCATGCCATACTTTTTTCGGTTTAATGCGCATGTCAAAGGAGAGGCTTTCATAGTATCTGTGTCTAGCTTTCAAGAGATCGATTTGAAGCTTTTTTACTGAGCTTCTTGTATGCTTTAAATAAATTTGGTCATGCGTTCGAACTAGGGAATGATAGGATTTTTGTTTT